>JBAIZL010000007.1:31756946-31866946 GCA_036971475.1 Prosapia bicincta
TGCCTTAGAACGATATACATTCTTCTGCAACATTTCTTTCACCTCAATCTTGTAGGCTCGATATCGGTAATGTCCCTCTGCAGTAAAAACAAATAATGTATTATTGTTATGGAGATTTCTTGCCTTACCACTAACAACTGCCTTAGAACGATATACATTCTTCTGCAACATTTCTTTCACCTCAATCTTGTAGGTTCGATATCGGTAATGTCCCTCTGCAGTAAAAACAAATAATATATTATTGTTATGAAGATTTCTTGCCTTACCACTAACAACTGCCTTAGAACGATATACATTCTTCTGCAACATTTCTTTCACCTCAATCTTGTAGGCTCGATATCGGTAATGTCCCTCTGCAGTAAAAACAAATAATGTATTATTGTTATGGAGATTTCTTGCCTTACCACTAACAACTGCCTTAGAACGATATACATTCTTCTGCAACATTTCTTTCACCTCAATCTTGTAGGCTCGATATCGGTAATGTCCCTCTGCAGTAAAAACAAATAATATATTATTGTTATGAAGATTTCTTGCCTTACCACTAACAACTGCCTTAGAACGATATACATTCTTCTGCAACATTTCTTTCACCTCAATCTTGTAGGCTCGATATCGGCAATGTCCCTCTGCAGTAAAAACAAATAATATATTATTGTTATGAAGATTTCTTGCCTTACCACTAACAACTGCCTTAGAACGATATACATTCTTCTGCAACATTTCTTTCACCTCAATCTTGTAGGCTCGATATTGGTAATGTCCCTCTGCAGTAAAAACAAATAATATATTATTGTTATGAAGATTTCTTGCCTTACCACTAACAACTGCCTTAGAACGATATACATTCTTCTGCAACATTTCTTTCACCTCAATCTTGTAGGTTCGATATCGGTAATGTCCCTCTGCAGTAAAAACAAATAATATATTATTGTTATGAAGATTTCTTGCCTTACCACTAACAACTGCCTTAGAACGATATACATTCTTCTGCAACATTTCTTTCACCTCAATCTTGTAGGCTCGATATCGGTAATGTCCCTCTGCAGTAAAGACAAATAATATATTATTGTTATGAAGATTTCTTGCCTTACCACTAACAACTGCCTTAGAACGATATACATTCTTCTGCAACATTTCTTTCACCTCAATCTTGTAGGCTCGATATCGGTAATGTCCCTCTGCAGTAAAAACAAATAATAAATTATTGTTATGAAGATTTCTTGCCTTACCACTAACAACTGCCTTAGAACGATATACATTCTTCTGCAACATTTCTTTCACCTCAATCTTGTAGGCTCGATATCGGTAATGTCCCTCTGCAGTAAAAACAAATAATATATTATTGTTATGAAGATTTCTTGCCTTACCACTAACAACTGCCTTAGAACGATATACATTCTTCTGCAACATTTCTTTCACCTCAATCTTGTAGGCTCGATATCGGTAATGTCCCTCTGCAGTAAAGACAAATAATATATTATTGTTATGAAGATTTCTTGCCTTACCACTAACAACTGCCTTAGAACGATATACATTCTTCTGCAACATTTCTTTCACCTCAATCTTGTAGGCTCGATATCGTTAATGTCCCTCTGCAGTAAAAACAAATAATATATTATTGTTATGAAGATTTCTTGCCTTACCACTAACAACTGCCTTAGAACGATATACATTCTTCTGCAACATTTCTTTCACCTCAATCTTGTAGGCTCGATATCGGTAATGTCCCTCTGCAGTAAAAACAAATAAGGTATTATTGTTACGAAGATTTCTTGCCTTACCACTAACAACTGCCTTAGAACGATATACATTCTTCTGCAACATTTCTTTCACCTCAATCTTGTAGGTTCGATATCGGTAATGTCCCTCTGCAGTAAAAACAAATAAGGTATTATTGTTACGAAGATTTTTTACCTTACCACTAACAACTGCCTTAGAACGATATAAATTCTTCTGCAACATTTCTTTCACCTCAATCTTGTAGGTTCGATATCGGTAATGTCCCTCTGCAGTAAAAACAAATAATATATTATTGTTATGAAGATTTCTTGCCTTACCACTAAAAACTGACTTAGAACGATATACATTCTTCTGCAACATTTCTTTCACCTCACTCTTGTAGGTTCGATATCGGTAATGTCCCTCTGCAGTAAAAACAAATAATATATTATTGTTATGAAGATTTCTTGCCTTACCACTAACAACTGACTTAGAACGATATACATTCTTCTGCAACATTTCTTTCACCTCACTCTTGTAAGTTCGATATCGGTAATGTCCCTCTGCAGTAAAAACAAATAATATATTATTGTTTATGAAGATTTCTTGCCTTACCACTAACAACTGACTTAGAACGATATACATTCTTCTGCAACATTTCTTTCGCCTCAATCTTGTAGGTTCGATATCGGTAATGTCCCTCTGCAGTAAAAACAAATAATATATTATTGTTATGAAGATTTCTTGCCTTACCACTAAAAACTGACTTAGAACGATATACATTCTTCTGCAACATTTCTTTCGCCTCAATCTTGTAGGCTCGATATCGGTAATGTCCCTCTGCAGTAAAAACAAATAATATATTATTGTTATGAAGATTTCTTGCCTTACCACTAAAAACTGACTTAGAACGATATACATTCTTCTGCAACATTTCTTTCGCCTCAATCTTGTAGGCTCGATATCGGTAATGTCCCTCTGCAGTAAAAACAAATAATATATTATTGTTATGAAGATTTCTTGCCTTACCACTAAAAACTGACTTAGAACGATATACATTCTTCTGCAACATTTCTTTCGCCTCAATCTTGTAGGCTCGATATCGGTAATGTCCCTCTGCAGTAAAAACAAATAATATATTATTGTTATGAAGATTTCTTGCCTTACCACTAAAAACTGACTTAGAACGATATACATTCTTCTGCAACATTTCTTTCGCCTCAATCTTGTAGGTTCGATATCGGTAATGTCCCTCTGCAGTAAAAACAAATAAGGTATTATTGTTATGAAGATTTCTTGCCTTACAACTAACAACTGCCTTCGAACGATATACATTTTTATTTATTAGTCACAATATACCACATCTCAAATTATTTGATATTTTTACAGGATGACCAATAGGAAACCCAAAAGAGACTAGAAGCATATTGGAAAATCTTTAGGTTTTTATTGGAAGACTATTGGAAAAGGTGATAACATTTTAGTAAGGATACAAAAGTGAGAGATGAATAAGTTCAGGAAATGATTGGTTGAATGAAATAATTGTTGTGTGCAGTTTTGCATAACTAACGTAAAGCTGTATGTATGTGTTGAGGTGTTTAAGCAGTATGTGACGGTCTAGAAAAAATCATAAGGAAGGAGATTTGAGGTTGAAGTAGGACTAGCGAAAGGACAAAATTCTCCTGGTTTAGGAAGTAGTAGACAGCTATGAATATGGGAAATTTATGAGTAGGAATGGTTACTTACTTTAAGTAGACCAGATATATTGTAAGGATAATTATTCTGTAAACCTGTGAGGGGTAAGTGCGTTAATGTATTAATATGAGTGTACGGCTATGATATAGGATAAAAAGATAGTCGGGATAAGTTTAGACCCAAGAGAGACAGAGAAAGAGACATACGCTTATCAAGTCTTCGTAATAAACTCGCGAAATTCATCCGCTAAGCTAAACTTGAGTCGTTTTGTATTCCAGCGTAAGTTAATTTGCGATAAAACTTAAGCAAATTACAATTAGTGTTCAAGTTGCATTGAAGTTAGCTGTGACGTCACGTAGTTTTAAGTAAATTAAAATAAGAAAATAAAGAATGACATCAGTGAGCTAGATCCGTCCGACCTAAATAAAGATAGTCCCTAGCATTTACCATCTATCCATTTACTATCTATCTATGAAACATAATAAACAACTTTCCAAAAGGAAATGTTCTAATTAAATACCAATATCCCAGATCCAGATCTTACCTACATCCACTGTTAAAGAATTCAGACGTTGCTAAAACCATGGGGACCTATAAACCATCTCTCTACTGTTTCACTACCTGGACATGAATTTTTCAACTTGATTTTTCCCGAGTAGGATGATTGTTTCCAATTTGTTACTAAACTAGGATGGATTTTACCGGATATGACGTATAAAGGCTCCCAAGCAAACTGTGTCGTATTATTTAAATTAGTTTATATTTATAGAAGAATTAATAATTTGTAAAAAATCAAATGTGTTACCAAAAATGATTATCTTGTAATCCCTGAAAAAATATTAATGCTCCTTATAAAATATTAGAGTAGTATTATTTCTACGATCGAGCATTTCCTTTTGATTCGTTACAGTAAAAACATGATGTAAAACTTCTTGATCAATTTTAACGTTTATTGAAGTGTTTTCCAAATTACGTGAAAGATATTTAGTGTTTTTTTGAAATTTTCTCTTCCCATGTATTGATTTTTGCATTTCAAATTTGACATTACACCTAATTCTATTGGTATTTAATTTTATCCTGTTTTAGCAATATTTTTCGTATTTGTACGTCCATGTACTCAAATTTTAATGTCCCTGAGATTGAATAGGTAACTTATATTATAATGATTTCCTCTTTGTTAAACATCCTTATGAATATATTAATTAATTTTCAATCCCTTCTATTAGCTCACACTCTCCAGATACATATATATCTTGTACACATTTTCAATCCCTTCTATTAACTCACACTCTCCAGATACATATATATCTTGTACACATTTTCAATCCCTTCTATTAGCTCACACTCTTCAGATACATATATATCTTGTACACCTTTTCAATCCCTTCTATTAGCTCACACTCTTCAGATACATATATATCTTGTACACATTTTCAATCCCTTCTATTAGCTCACACTCTTCAGATACATATATATCTTGTACACATTTTCAATCCCTTCTATTAGCTCACACTCTCCAGATACATATATATCTTGTACACATTTTCAATCCCTTCTATTAGCTCACACTCTTCAGATACATATATATCTTGTACACATTTTCAATCCTCCCTATTAGCTCACACTCTCCAGATACATATATATCTTGTACACATTTTCAATCCCTTCTATTAGCTCACACTCTCCAGATACATATATATCTTGTACACATTTTCAATCCCTTCTATTAGCTCACACTCTCCAGATACATATATATCTTGTACACATTTTTAATCCTTTCTATTAGCTCACACTCTCCAGATACATATATATCTTGTACACATTTTCAATCCCATCTATTAGCTTACACTCTCCAGATACATATATATCTTGTACACATTTTCAATCCCTTCTATTATCTCACACTCTCCAGATACATATATATCTTGTACACATTTTCAATCCCTTCTATTAGCTCACACTCTCTAGATACATATATATCTTGTACACCTTTTCAATCCCCTCTATTAGCTCACACTCTCCAGATACATATATATCTTGCACACATTTTCAATCCCTTCTATTAGCTCACACTCTCCAGATACATATATATCTTGTACACATTTTCAATCCCTTCTATTAGCTCACACTCTCCAGATACATATATATCTTGTACACATTTTCAATCCCTTCTATTAGCTCACACTCTCCAGATACATATATATCTCGCACACTTTTTCAGTCCCTTCTATTAGCTCACACTCTCCAGATACATATATATCTTGTACACATTTTCAATCCCTTCTATTAGCTCACACTCTCCAGATACATATGTATCTTGTACACATTTTCAATCCCTTCTATTAGCTCACACTCTCCAGATACATATATATCTTGTACACATTTTCAATCCCTTCTATTAGCTCACACTCTCCAGATACATATATATCTTGTACACATTTTCAATCCCTTCTATTAGCTCACACTCTCCAGATACATATATATCTTGTACACATTTTCAATCCCTTCTATTAGCTCACACTCTCCAGATGCATATATATCTTGTACACATTTTCAATCCCTTCTATTAGCTCACACTCTCCAGATACATATATATCTTGCACACATTTTCAATCCCTTCTATTAGCTCACACTCTCCAGATACATATATATCTCGCACACTTTTTCAATCCCTTCTATTAGCTCACACTCTCCAGATACATATATATCTTGTACACATTTTCAATCCCTTCTATTAGCTCACACTCTTCAGATACATATATATCTTGTACACATTTTCAATCCCTTCTATTAGCTCACACTCTCCAGATACATATATATCTTGCACACATTTTCAATCCCTTCTATTAGCTCACTCTCCAGATACATATATATCTTATACACATTTTCAATCCCTTCTATTAGCTCACACTCTTCAGATACATATATATCTTGTACACATTTTCAATCCCTTCTATTAGCTCACACTCTCCAGATACATATATATCTTGCACACATTTTCAATCCCTTCTATTAGCTCACTCTCCAGATACATATATATATCTTGTACACATTTTCAATCCCTTCTATTAGCTCACACTCTCCAGATACATATATATCTTGTACACATTTTCAATCCCTTCTATTAGCTCACACTCTCCAGATACATATATATCTCGCACACTTTTTCAATCCCTTCTATTAGCTCACACTCTACAGATACATATATATCTTGTACACATTTTCAATCCCTTCTATTAGCTCACACTCTCCAGATACATATATATCTTGTACACATTTTCAATCCCTTCTATTAGCTCACACTCTCCAGATACATATATATCTTGTACACATTTTCAATCCCTTCTGTTAGCTCACACTCTCCAGATACATATATATCTTGTACACATTTTCAATCCCTTCTATTAGCTCACACTCTCCAGATACATATGTATCTTGTACACATTTTCAATCCCTTCTATTAGCTCACACTCTCCAGATACATATATATCTTGTACACATTTTCAATCCCTTCTATTAGCTCACACTCTCCAGATACATATATATCTTGTACACATTTTCAATCCCTTCTATTAGCTCACACATTTTCAATCCCTTCTATTAGCTCACACTCTCCAGATACATATATATCTTGTACACATTTTCAATCCCTTCTATTAGCTCACACTCTCCAGATACATATATATCTTGTACACATTTTCAATCCCTTCTATTAGCTCACACTCTCTAGATACATATATATCTTGCACACATTTTCAATCCCTTCTATTAGCTCACACTCTCTAGATACATATATATCTTGTACACATTTTCAATCCCTTCTATTAGCTCACACTCTCCAGATACATATATATCTTGTACACATTTTCAATCCCTTCTATTAGCTCACACTCTCCAGATACATATATATCTTGCACACATTTTCAATCCCTTCTATTAGCTCACACTCTCTAGATACATATATATCTTGTACACATTTTCAATCCCTTCTATTAGCTCACACTCTCCAGATACATATATATCTTGTACACATTTTCAATCCCTTCTATTAGCTCACACTCTAAAGATACATATATATCTTGTACACATTTTCAATCCCTTCTATTAGCTCACACTCTCCAGATACATATATATCTTGTACACATTTTCAATCCCTTCTATTAGCTCACACTCTCCAGATACATATATATCTTGTACACATTTTCAATCCCTTCTATTAGCTCACACTCTCCAGATACATATATATCTTGTACACATTTTCAATCCCTTCTATTAGCTCACACTCTCCAGATACATATATATCTTGTACACATTTTCAATCCCTTCTATTAGCTCACACTCTCCAGATACATATATATCTTGTACACATTTTCAATCCCTTCTATTAGCTCACACTCTCCAGATACATATATATCTTGTACACATTTTCAATCCCTTCTATTAGCTCACACTCTCCAGATACATATATATCTTGTACACATTTTCAATCCCTTCTATTAGCTCACACTCTCCAGATACATATATATCTTGTACACATTTTCAATCCCTTCTATTAGCTCACACTCTCCAAATACATATATATCTTGTACACATTTTCAATCCCTTCTATTAGCTCACACTCTCCAGATACATATATATCTTGTACACATTTTCAATCCCTTCTATTAGCTCACACTCTCCAGATACATATATATCTTGTACACATTTTCAATCCCTTCTATTAGCTCACACTCTCCAGATACATATATATCTTGTACACATTTTCAATCCCTTCTATTAGCTCACACTCTCCAGATACATATATATCTTGTACACATTTTCAATCCCTTCTATTAGCTCACTCTCCAGATACATATATATATCTTGTACACATTTTCAATCCCTTCTATTAGCTCACACTCTCCAGATACATATATATCTTGTACACATTTTCAATCCCTTCTATTAGCTCACACTCTCCAGATACATATATATCTCGCACACATTTTCAATCCCTTCTATTAGCTCACACTCTCCAGATACATATATATCTCGCACACATTTTCAATCCCTTCTATTAGCTCACACTCTCCAGATACATATATATATCTTGTACACATTTTCAATCCCTTCTATTAGCTCACACTCTCCAGATACATATATATCTTGTACACATTTTCAATCCCTTCTATTAGCTCACACTCTCCAGATACATATATATCTTGTACACATTTTCAATCCCTTCTATTAGCTCACACTCTCCAGATACATATATATCTTGTACACATTTTCAATCCCTTCTATTAGCTCACACTCTCCAGATACATATATATCTCGCACACATTTTCAATCCCTTCTATTAGCTCACACTCTCCAGATACATATATATCTCGCACACATTTTCAATCCCTTCTATTAGCTCACACTCTCCAGATACATATATATATCTTGTACACATTTTCAATCCCTTCTATTAGCTCACACTCTCCAGATACATATATATCTTGTACACATTTTCAATCCCTTCTATTAGCTCACACTCTCCAGATACATATATATCTTGTACACATTTTCAATCCCTTCTATTAGCTCACACTCTCCAGATACATATATATCTCGCACACTTTTTCAATCCCTTCTATTAGCTCACACTCTCCAGATACATATATATCTTGTACACATTTTCAATCCCTTCTATTAGCTCACACTCTTCAGATACATATATATCTTGTACACATTTACAATCCCTTCTATTAGCTCACACTCTCCAGATACATATATATCTTGCACACATTTTCAATCCCTTCTATTAGCTCACTCTCCAGATACATATATATCTTATACACATTTTCAATCCCTTCTATTAGCTCACACTCTTCAGATACATATATATCTTATACACATTTTCAATCCCTTCTATTAGCTCACACTCTCCAGATACATATATATCTTGCACACATTTTCAATCCCTTCTATTAGCTCACTCTCCAGATACATATATATATCTTGTACACATTTTCAATCCCTTCTATTAGCTCACACTCTCCAGATACATATATATCTTGTACACATTTTCAATCCCTTCTATTAGCTCACACTCTCCAGATACATATATATCTCGCACACTTTTTCAATCCCTTCTATTAGCTCACACTCTACAGATACATATATATCTTGTACACATTTTCAATCCCTTCTATTAGCTCACACTCTCCAGATACATATATATCTTGTACACATTTTCAATCCCTTCTATTAGCTCACACTCTCCAGATACATATATATCTTGTACACATTTTCAATCCCTTCTGTTAGCTCACACTCTCCAGATACATATATATCTTGTACACATTTTCAATCCCTTCTATTAGCTCACACTCTCCAGATACATATGTATCTTGTACACATTTTCAATCCCTTCTATTAGCTCACACTCTCCAGATACATATATATCTTGTACACATTTTCAATCCCTTCTATTAGCTCACACTCTCCAGATACATATATATCTTGTACACATTTTCAATCCCTTCTATTAGCTCACACATTTTCAATCCCTTCTATTAGCTCACACTCTCCAGATACATATATATCTTGTACACATTTTCAATCCCTTCTATTAGCTCACACTCTCCAGATACATATATATCTTGTACACATTTTCAATCCCTTCTATTAGCTCACACTCTCTAGATACATATATATCTTGCACACATTTTCAATCCCTTCTATTAGCTCACACTCTCTAGATACATATATATCTTGTACACATTTTCAATCCCTTCTATTAGCTCACACTCTCCAGATACATATATATCTTGTACACATTTTCAATCCCTTCTATTAGCTCACACTCTCCAGATACATATATATCTTGCACACATTTTCAATCCCTTCTATTAGCTCACACTCTCTAGATACATATATATCTTGTACACATTTTCAATCCCTTCTATTAGCTCACACTCTCCAGATACATATATATCTTGTACACATTTTCAATCCCTTCTATTAGCTCACACTCTAAAGATACATATATATCTTGTACACATTTTCAATCCCTTCTATTAGCTCACACTCTCCAGATACATATATATCTTGTACACATTTTCAATCCCTTCTATTAGCTCACACTCTCCAGATACATATATATCTTGTACACATTTTCAATCCCTTCTATTAGCTCACTCTCCAGATACATATATATATCTTGTACACATTTTCAATCCCTTCTATTAGCTCACACTCTCCAGATACATATATATCTTGTACACATTTTCAATCCCTTTTATTAGCTCACACTCTCCAGATACATATATATCTCGCACACATTTTCAATCCCTTCTATTAGCTCACACTCTCCAGATACATATATATCTCGCACACATTTTCAATCCCTTCTATTAGCTCACACTCTCCAGATACATATATATATCTTGTACACATTTTCAATACCTTCTATTAGCTCACACTCTCCAGATACATATATATCTTGTACACATTTTCAATCCCTTCTATTAGCTCACACTCTCCAGATACATATATATCTTGTACACATTTTCAATCCCTTCTATTAGCTCACACTCTCCAGATACATATATATCTTGTACACATTTTCAATCCCTTCTATTAGCTCACACTCTCCAGATACATATATATCTCGCACACATTTTCAATACCTTCTATTAGCTCACACTCTCCAGATACATATATATCTCGCACACATTTTCAATCCCTTCTATTAGCTCACACTCTCCAGATACATATATATATCTTGTACACATTTTCAATCCCTTCTATTAGCTCACACTCTCCAGATACATATATATCTTGTACACATTTTCAATCCCTTCTATTAGCTCACACTCTCCAGATACATATATATCTTGTACACATTTTCAATCCCTTCTATTAGCTCACACTCTCCAGATACATATATATCTTGTACACATTTTCAATCCCTTCTATTAGCTCACACTCTCCAGATACATATATATCTTGTACACATTTTCAATCCCTTCTATTAGCTCACACTCTCCAGATACATATATATCTTGTACACATTTTCAATCCCTTCTATTAGCTCACACTCTCCAGATACATATATATCTTGTACACATTTTCAATCCCTTCTATTAGCTCACTCTCCAGATACATATATATATCTTGTACACATTTTCAATCCCTTCTATTAGCTCACACTCTCCAGATACATATATATCTTGTACACATTTTCAATCCCTTCTATTAGCTCACACTCTCCAGATACATATATATCTCGCACACATTTTCAATCCCTTCTATTAGCTCACACTCTCCAGATACATATATATCTCGCACACATTTTCAATCCCTTCTATTAGCTCACACTCTCCAGATACATATATATCTTGTACACATTTTCAATCCCTTCTATTAGCTCACACTCTCCAGATACATATATATCTCGCACACATTTTCAATCCCTTCTATTAGCTCACACTCTCCAGATACATATATATCTCGCACACATTTTCAATCCCTTCTATTAGCTCACACTCTCCAGATACATATATATATCTTGTACACATTTTCAATCCCTTCTATTAGCTCACACTCTCCAGATACATATATATCTTGTACACATTTTCAATCCCTTCTATTAGCTCACACTCTCCAGATACATATATATCTTGTACACATTTTCAATCCCTTCTATTAGCTCACACTCTCCAGATACATATATATCTTGTACACATTTTCAATCCCTTCTATTAGCTCACTCTCCAGATACATATATATATCTTGTACACATTTTCAATCCCTTCTATTAGCTCACACTCTCCAGATACATATATATCTTGTACACATTTTCAATCCCTTCTATTAGCTCACACTCTCCAGATACATATATATCTTGTACACATTTTCAATCCCTTCTATTAGCTCACACTCTCCAGATACATATATATCTTGTACACATTTTCAATCCCTTCTATTAGCTCACACTCTCCAGATACATATATATCTTGTACACATTTTCAATCCCTTCTATTAGCTCACTCTCCAGATACATATATATATCTTGTACACATTTTCAATCCCTTCTATTAGCTCACACTCTCCAGATACATATATATCTCGCACACATTTTCAATCCCTTCTATTAGCTCACACTCTCCAGATACATATATATCTTGTACACATTTTCAATCCCTTCTATTAGCTCACACTCTCCAGATACATATATATCTTGTACACATTTTCAATCCCTTCTATTAGCTCACACTCTCCAGATACATATATATCTTGTACACATTTTCAATCCCTTCTATTAGCTCACTCTCCAGATACATATATATATCTTGTACACATTTTCAATCCCTTCTATTAGCTCACACTCTCCAGATACATATATATCTTGTACACATTTTCAATCCCTTCTATTAGCTCACACTCTCCAGATACATATATATCTTGTACACATTTTCAATCCCTTCTATTAGCTCACACTCTCCAGATACATATATATCTTGTACACATTTTCAATCCCTTCTATTAGCTCACACTCTCCAGATACATATATATCTTGTACACATTTTCAATCCCTTCTATTAGCTCACACTCTCCAGATACATATATATCTTGTACACATTTTCAATCCCTTCTATTAGCTCACACTCTCCAGATACATATATATCTTGTACACATTTTCAATCCCTTCTATTAGCTCACACTCTCCAGATACATATATATCTTGTACACATTTTCAATCCCTTCTATTAGCTCACACTCTCCAGATACATATATATCTTGTACACATTTTCAATCCCTTCTATTAGCTCACACTCTCCAGATACATATATATCTTGTACACATTTTCAATCCCTTCTATTAGCTCACACTCTCCAGATACATATATATCTTGTACACATTTTCAATCCCTTCTATTAGCTCACACTCTCCAGATACATATATATCTTGTACACATTTTCAATCCCTTCTATTAGCTCACACTCTCCAGATACATATATATCTTGTACACATTTTCAATCCCTTCTATTAGCTCACACTCTCCAGATACATATATATCTTGTACACATTTTCAATCCCTTCTATTAGCTCACACTCTCCAGATACATATATATCTTGTACACATTTTCAATCGTTAATAAAAAACGTTTTTATTCATCCAATCAAATTGAAATGCATTTGTTTTAACCTGTAGTGCATGAAAATTGATGTTTTTACAGTTTTTCAAATATTTATTCAATAATTGAATTTTTTAATCGCTGTCTGAGTCAGCATTATTACGTGTTTCAAATGCATCACATTGGCATTGATCCAACTTCCCCATAGCTAGAAATCTGTCGCTTAAATATGTAACCACAAATATAAGAGAAAGGTTCCTTGCAATGATGAATCATTACAAAAAGTTGATAGAATACAATTATAGACGACTATCAGCTTCATGAAAACAAATAAAGCGAATAAAAATTAACAAACAAAAATAAGAGTCCAACGCTATATACTGTGTAGAGAGGAAAATGGAAAATTGCATGGCAATTCGCTTCTTTTTCTTGACTTAATATTGGGATTCGTTACAATGTATATAGTCTACGTATTTATATTATTAGTAACTATAAAAAAAGTTACTAAAATAAAAAAATTTCTTTGTTGGCCTCAGTAAGAGTTTTCTTTAATTTTTTTTATATGACTTGTTTCGTAATTTAAAATGTAAATAAACATCATTTATAGGGAAAAAATTATATTCTTTTGTCGTGTGGTAAAGGTGTGCCTTGTTGCTGCCATAATTGTTGGTGGCAGCGCCTTACATTTAAAGTTAAATCATTCCTTAAAACGCCATTACTTAATATTACACTCTCAGCATATCTCCTACAAAACGTTTTGTTTATAAAGCCTGTTAAAAAATTGTTTTGGAAGTGTCCTCCATGTATCCTATTACCGCATTATATAAAGGGTGTCCAAATAAATACGACCAAAACACATAAAACGTTAAACATGTAAGGGCAGTACTGTATCTGTGGTTTTGCAATTAACATTATTGTCGAAAATGAACTGAAAGTAGTTCTTCGACTTTTAGAGCAGATGTTTTCTTATGTTTAGTGATTCACCATCCAGAAATTTGTCTGGTGTTTCGACGTTGAACACTCTCTCAACCGGGTTCAAATGTCAAGTCATCCCGATATACACTGTTCTCTACTTCCGTTTTCTTAGAAAGAGGAACGGGAAGCACTGATATTCTTGTGTCCTTTGGTAAAGGTGCGTCTTGAAGACCTTGTTGCTGCCATAGTTTTTGTTGGCAGCGCCTTACAACAAACGTTAAATCAATCTTTATGACGTCGTTACTTAATACTACACTCTCATCATATCTCCCACAAAACCTTTTGTATATCAAGCCTGCTAAAATCGTTTTAGAAGTGTACTCCAAGTATACTATTATTATTTATTAAGGGTGTCCAAATAAATACGACCAAGACACATTATTCATATAATGTTAAACATGTAAGCACAGTACTGTATCCGTGGTCTTACAATTAACATTAAATAGCGTCACGCAACACCAGTGTGGTGAAATGTTTCATGTTTCGCGGAGAATAATACAACAGAAATAGGCTCATTTATATTCTGTATCTGTGAGATAATTAAGCTGTGCTATAGAAAACTGTCACTTTACATTTACTCAATGTTTAAGTAAACTTAAATGATAAATGTTCCAGCATTATTCTCGCAAACCATTACCATTTATTTTCATCCAAACAAGAATTATTTATTACAATATAAGCCTGTTTCAGACAGACGAATTAAAAATGATTTAGGTCTGCTTTCAGTTCAAAGTTTAGCGAAGATCTCTGCGGGAATCAACGAACAACTATGGTGTTGCAGAATAATTAATTTTGAAAATCATATTATAAAAAAAAAGTCTAATTTCATAAAGTGGTAGAGAAAAATGGAAACTAGAGTGAAAAATGTAATTGATTAATTACATTTACATAGATGTCAAACAATGTAATAATTAAAAATATTCTTTTAATATATTACCGATTTATTGACAAATAAAGCTTAACAATCACGCAATAAATAAAGCATTTGCAATGCCATCAACATATTGTTTCAACTAATTCGGAAGTCTTAATTAAGGCCTACTTAGTTATTGATAAGGCCTTGACGTTACCGACACACTATGTACTACTTGTTTTATTTATGTATATTAGAAATTAATGAAAATTATAATCATAATTTTGCATTTAAAGAGATTTATATTTTTTTTATTTTCTACGAACAAGTTGATGTAAACTTGAACAAAGCGTAAACTTGTAAACTTGAACGGTTTAAACAAACCACGTAATGGTAGAAATTATTGAAATAACGTAGCCTATGTGAACATGTAATGTTAACATCGCTGTTTATATCTCGCTACATCACGTTTTTTTCTCTCACTTTGCAATTACCAGTTGTAAAACCACGTGCAATCACAATATGCAAATTGTGTTCTTTATGGTTTGCGGTCAGTAAATAATATAAAACAACATCAGCTGCAGTTCCCATTTGCAAGCTTGATTTTGGTAACTAGGGGAAACAGACGTATGCTTTGCATGCCAAGCTCGTATTACTCTCATTTACCTTGTCATTGTAACAGTGGCCTGTCTGATTGCTTTGGCTTAGAAGAACTCTGCGGGAATCAACGAACTCTGGAGTTGCAGAATAATTAATTTTGAAAATCATATTATAAAAAAAGTGTGGCAATTCGTAAAGTGGTAGAGATAAATGAAAAGTAGAATGAAAAAAGAAATGTATTAATTACATTTACATAGATGATGAACAATGTATTAATTAAAAATATTGATTAAAACATATTAACGTTACATTGAAAAGTGTATATTTATAAAATATGTGTATCCATACACTCAGATTAAATGTCTTCATATTGAGTAAATCACCAGTAATGATGGTTTTCTCTTTTTTAAACATTCCTAGGAATATTTCGATTAATTTTCTATTTGTTAGTATGGAAATAAATATCATATCTTGGCTTAACAATCACGCAATAAATAATGCATTTGCAATGTCATCAACATATTGTTTCAACTAATTTGGAAGTCTTAATTAAGGCCTTCTTAGTTATTGATAAGGCCTTGACGTTACCGACATATCTATATATACTTATTTACTTAAGTATATTGGAAATAAATGGAGCAAACCACGCAATGTTAGGAATTATTGAAATAACGTAGCCTATGCGAACATGTTAAGTTAAAATTGCTGTTGATATCTTGCTACATCATATTTTTGTTTTTCTCTCACTTTTGCAATATCCAGTTGTAAAACCATGTGCAATCAAAATATGCAAATTGTGTTCTTTATGGTTTGCGATCAGTAAATAATAGAAAACAAAAACAGTTGCAGTTCCCATTTGCAATCTTGATTTTGGTAACTAGGGGAAACGTATGCTTTGCATGCCAAGCTCGTATTACTCTCATTTACCTTGTCACTGTAACAGTGGCCTTTCTGATTTCGTTGGCTTAATTTATTGGTTAGTTCGACGATAATTGTAAACAGCCCGTTTCAGTGTCCAGGCTTTTGTTTCAAAAACCTAGTAAGTGGTTTTTCTATTCAATTATTCCTTATTTGTTTTACTTAAAATGCAAATTTTATAGAGTACCAAAACATCTAGAATGGTACAAATAGACCGATGGAGAAAATTATCGAAATTGAGTTAAGACTATGCTTAGGTGACCTAGGACTCTTACTCTCCTACTAAAAAAATTGAACATCTAAATGGATGATATGGTGAAAATGTGAAAACCCTTTCAATAGTTTGTTTTTCGTTTCTTTTCTTTAAACATTCATCAGTCATCCGTAACAAATAGATTATGAAACTCTTAATAGAGTATTTTACTAATTTTACTGCCTTAATAGGATAAAAAGCGTTTAATTTTTGTTAGTCTTTTCCCAATGTCTTAGTAAAAAGCTTCACTGATGTTTCCAAATATTTTTACCTATCAAATTTATTTCTACGTACCTGATTCTGTACTGTATTAGTTTTCACTTATGTTTATTTTACTATTCAATTATTATGCTCCCTACTGGTTTTCTCACTGTATATACTACTTCATACTCTTCTTTATTATTTGTTACCCATCTACTTCATGTGGATTACGAATATAAATAAGCCTATAAGCATTTATCGCTCTTTTTAATATTAAAACACTAATTATTAAATTAGCTTAAAATAACTTGCTGTTGATAACTCCAAGCATACTTCCATTGGAAATAGGCCCATATATACCATACCGAATTTGTAAAACTTTCAAGTCCAAAAGACTTTCCTACAATGGACTTCAGCGTTATTTTAAATTTTTCAGACATTATTTATATTTTCTTTGTCATCATATTGTATTTCACATTGATTCATCTTCACTTTTTTTCTATTACCTAATCACACACACACCCACAAACACACACACACACACACCCACACACCTATATGTATATATATATATATATATATATATATATATATATATATATATATATATATATGTATATATACATACATATATATATATATATGTATATATATATATATATATGTGTGTGTGTGTGTGTGTGTGTGTGTGTGTGTGTGATGTGTGTGTGTGTGTGTGTGTGTGTGTGTGTGTGTGTGTGTGTGTGTGTGTAAAGGACTTCAATTGAAATATTGCAACTTCACAGCAAATTGTTTACAGACGTAACAAACTCGTTTTTATCAAAAAAAAGTTAGTTTTTGCAATGGTAGGAAGAAGGGAGTTACATCTAGACCTCCCAGTCTCATAATGTTCTGAGGTTTAAGACTGCAGAGAAATGATAAAAAGTTTGATATGTTCATAAAAATATTATTTAATTTGATAACTAAGGGTTGATGAATTTTCAATGAATTTCTTGGGAAGCTTTAGACATATTAATTAGTATATTTTTATGTTGTCTGAATAAAATAACTTTCGTGTAAATCATTAAAAATAAAACTCGAATGTAGTAGTTTAAGGCCAAGAGTTACCAAACTTAAAATCCATCGTCAGAAAAGAAGGTTAAGTACAGCTAAGCCAAGCATTATTGCAAAAGTTGTCTTCACACCGATCAATAACCTAAACTGCACTTTAAAGTCGGGTTTTCTAAATGATATTCTCAACTGGTCTCGGATTATCGATCCCTTTACTTTTTCAGGTCTCCTTCCGTATCTCTTAACAGAATCACTTTTTTATCTTCTTTGATATCCCTTAACAGAACAGTTTTTGTTTTCAGATTGAAATGTTAATGGAGAATTCGCATCCCAGAGCCTCGTTGAATACGGAGGTCATAAGGAGTTTTTAGCTTCATTGAAAGCCCATGTGAGAAGAGGAAAATGGACGAATGCGTGGAAAAGGTAAGACTAAGGGAGGGTCATGACGTTTCTCTGATACTGGTAACGTGAAAAAGCATAGCTCTCGTGGTCAAGTAGCTTACCTAAAATAGATTTTCTCTGGACGGGATCTAAAGGAAGTATCTACCCTATACACATTGAAAACACGAAAGAAAGAAAATGAAGGTGATGGTATGGCAGGCTATAGGATTTTACAATGAAGTTTCAGGCGAAAGTAAAGTAGCGGTTCCAAACGTCCAGGAAACTTGGGTTTCATGACGAGAAAGCAACAAAAATGTTACTAAAGAAAGCATTTGATCAACTTTGCGAAATCAGAATACCTATTATGAGGAGAATGGGAACCGAAGATCTCCAGATTGACGAAATTTATCTATCAAAAGAAAAGCTAAGTTCAAGTATTAATTGGTAATAGTACAGGAAAAAACTACAACGGAGGGTGAGGTTAATCTAGTGGGATGACGACTAGGCATGAAGACAAAAACGTATATCTATAAAACAATGCTGTGAAGGGCTACGGCACAAAGGGTTGAAAACTGTACAGCAAGACTAACGGTTCTAAACTAGATTAAACAAAGATGGAGTGTCTTTAGAGCAAAAAGGATAGATAGTATGAGAAATACTGATAACAAACATTTATCCTTACAATTCAAAAAAATAATGACACACATTGAAGATGAAAGACTAAAGTACTATGTGCATATAGGATAGACTACGAACAGCAGATAGATACAGAGAATTAAAGGCGCAGATACAGAGAATTAAACGTGCCCTAGAGGATGAAGAAAAAGAGAAGAGATGTACGTTTCTCGAGAAATGAGCTGAAGGACGCGATTAAAATGGAATAATAGTTAGACATGGTTGGGTTGGGTGAAGAAAGGAAGGTAGAAGTCATAAGATTCTCATTTCAATTTCATATCCCCTTATTAAATATAACGTAACTATTTATACACATACACACACGAGCGCGCCCACGCGCGCACATACACACACACACACAAGCACACACACACACACACAAGCACACACACACACACGAGCGCGCCCACGCACACACACACACACACAACAGACACACACACACACACACACGAGCGCGCCAACACACACACACACACACACACACACACAACAGACACACACACACACACACAACATACATACATACACACACACACACACACACACACACATACATACACAGATATATATATATATATATATATATATATATATATATATATATATATAAGGCATTTCATATTCGCTCCTTCTATTACTTGCCCGGCATTAGCTTTTAAGCACAACCATTTTTCTAAATTTCTTCAGAATTCTTAAAAATGAAAAAGAAACTTTCTTAATTAAGTCACAATAGTCGTTCACAAGCAGTAAAGCCGCCTTTCATGTTTCAGTAATTTAACCAACTAAAGTCAATTATATTAAAATTTCTACAGAGCGCTTTAGATATACATCGTGGGTTCGTGATGCAAATTCTGTGTTATATTTAGAAAATTCGATTTAACTATGCGAATGTCCGTCACCCTGACTTCATAACTGTAAAACATTCGTAGGAGTGTATTGCGAGGAATGGATTGTACCATGTTGACGTCAAACGTTTCCGATTAGGCTTAAGAGCACTTTTGTAAATTTGTTTTATCGCCTAACAGGAGGAGATGAAATGGTCCAATCTCTTTCAATGATATCTCTAACTTTAATTTGTTCAACATTTTGTAAACTTTTTTTCAGAAAAAGGTACAACATACTTGGCACTAGACACAAAACTGGGGAGTTATTGATTAGAAATTGTGGTATTTAAACTCATTTGATCAACTTTGTATAATTTTACTGTAATACTGGAGGCAAACAAAAAGACAGATAAGCGTTTAATTATATTAAACTCTGTTAGTATAACTATGCATAAAATTTGCGATCGACGAAGCAAACTTCTTTATACGATAATGGAATATTTTGATTGATTGATGATGCTGTAAGATATAAGCTCGGTTTACAATGTTTCTAAAACCACGGAATACCGCATAAAATGCCTAGAAATATTTCCAAACCATAATTTCTCGACAACAGTGATGTTGGTTCCTAATCTCACTATAAAATTGTGTGAAATGCTTTTAATCTTTTAGAATTGTAATAAGAAATAATGTTAGTTGAATCAAAGTATAAAGGATTACTTACCAAAGTTATATTGGATAACGGATTTAAAAAATATACCAAAATATAATATAAGATAAAAGTCAATCAACTTAATAATAAAGTTATAGTACATAGACCATGTCATTAACAGAGAATACATCTAAGTTTAAACATTAACAATGAAAATGTTAAAGATGTTAAGTATTACAATATAATTAAATAGATTTTGTTATATATTCATATAAAAATTAATATATTTATAATTAAAATATTTATATAATTATAAAAGTGTTTATTAGATGGAACTTTGGTAGGAATATAAGACTCTCAGGTATTGAATTTAAGGTAGAACCTTGTGTAAGGTCGCATAGCTGCAATATACCTCGTTAGTAGAATAAAAAGGATACACAAGTTTCACCTCTTGTCTAAAAATTACATTCCCTGCAAGCAAAGGTGAACGTGCTTGTGTGAAGCATATGGTGTACAAGGAAGACAGTCTACCCCCAGCACCAGGAGGGACCGCAAGGTGCTGATTTTACGAAGATGTTTCAAGCTTGAAATATTGGTGCTTGGAATAGGACTTGGTACTTTCAGTTTATAAGTAGAACTTATAGTTTATAACTAAGAAGAATAAGAAAACATTATAGATTTTTAAATTAATACTGTTTATCTATTCGTAAAAAAAATTAAGAGCAAATAAAAATCAATATACTCGTATATTCCTAATAACATGTTTACAAATTCACTTTGATATAAAACCAAAAAACTTAATAACCTAATTAAACAATTAAACTAAATTCAATAGAGCCTTAAAAACCAACATAGAATAATTAAAAAACTTAATGCCAAATATATTTACTTAAAATTATAATCATAACTGTAAAAAATATAGTTCTATTCTTCAATAATATTATACTTCTAATCTTCTACAACATTACAGTTCTAATCTTTGATAACAAAATAGTTCTAATCTACTACCACATTATATTTCTAATCTTCAATAACAGTATATTTCTAATCTTCAATAACAGTATACTTCTAATTTTCAATAACATTATACTTCTAATCTTCATTAACAGTATACTTCTAATTTTCAATAACATTATACTTCTAATCTTCAATAACAGTATACTTCTAATTTTCAATAACATTATACTTCTAATCTTCAATAACAGTATACTTCTAATTTTCAATAACATTATACTTCTAAACTTCAATAACAGTATACTTCTAATTTTCAATAACAGTATATTTCTAATCTTCAATAACAGTATACTTCTAATTTTCAATAACAGTATACTTCTAATCTTCAATAACAGTATACTTCTAATCTTCAATAACAGTATACTTCTAATCTTCAATAACAGTATACTTCTAATTTTCAATAACAGTATACTTCTAATCTTCAAAAACAGTATTTTTCTAATTTTCAATAACAGTATACTTCTAATCTTCAATAACAGTATACTTCTAATCTACCACCACATTATATTTCTAATCTCAATAACAGTATACTTCTAATCTTCAATAACAGTATACTTCTAATCTTCAATAACAGTATACTTCTAATCTTCAATAACAGTATATTTCTAATCTTCAATAACAGTATACTTCTAATCTTCAATAAGAGTATACTTCTAATCTTCAATAACAGTATACTTCTAATCTTCAATAACAGTATACTTCTAATCTTCAATAACAGTATACTTCTAATTTTCAATAACAGTATACTTCTAATCTTCAATAACAGTATATTTCTAATTTTCAATAACAGTATACTTCTAATTTTCAATAACAGTATACTTCTAAACTTCAATAACAGTATACTTCTAATCTTCAATAACAGTATACTTCTAATCTTCAATAACAGTATACTTCTAATCTTCAATAACAGTATACTTCTAATCTTCAATAACAGTATACTTCTAATCTTCAATAACAGTATACTTCTAATCTTCAATAACAGTATACTTCTAATCTTCAATAACAGTATACTTCTAATCTTCAATAACAGTATACTTCTAAACTTCAATAACAGTATACTTCTAAACTTCAATAACAGTATACTTCTAATCTTCAATAACAGTATACTTCTAATCTTCAATAACAGTATACTTCTAATCTTCAATAACAGTATACTTCTAATCTTCAATAACAGTATACTTCTAATCTTCAATAACAGTATACTTCTAATCTTCAATAACAGTATACTTCTAAACTTCAATAACAGTATACTTCTAATCTTCAATAACAGTATACTTCTAATCTTCAATAACAGTATACTTCTAATCTTCAATAACAGTATACTTCTAATCTTCAATAACAGTATACTTCTAATCTTCAATAACAGTATACTTCTAATTTTCAATAACAGTATACTTCTAATTTTCAATAACAGTATACTTCTAATCTTCAATAACAGTATACTTCTAATTTTCAATAACAGTATACTTCTAATTTTCAATAACAGTATACTTCTAATCTTCAATAACAGTATACTTCTAATCTTCAATAACAGTATACTTCTAATCTTCAATAACAGTATACTTCTAATCTTCAATAACAGTATACTTCTAATTTTCAATAACAGTATACTTCTAATCTTCAATAACAGTATATTTCTAATTTTCAATAACAGTATACTTCTAATTTTCAATAACAGTATACTTCTAATCTTTAATAACAGTATATTTCTAATTTTCAATAACAGTATACTTCTAATCTTCAATAACAGTATACTTCTAATTTTCAATAACAGTATACTTCTAATCTTCAATAACAGTATACTTCTAATCTTCAATAACAGTATACTTCTAATCTTCAATAACAGTATACTTCTAATTTTCAATAACAGTATACGTCTAATCTTCAATAACAGTATACTTCTAATCTTCAATAACAGTATACTTCTAATCTTCAATAACAGTATACTTCTAATCTTCAATAACAGTATACTTCTAATTTTCAATAACAGTATACGTCTAATCTTCAATAACAGTATACTTCTAATCTTCAATAACAGTATACTTCTAATCTTCAATAACAGTATACTTCTAATCTTCAATAACAGTAAATTTCTAATCTTCAATAACAGTATACTTCTAATCTTCAATAACAGTATACGTCTAATCTTATACAGCATTACAGTTCTAATCTTTGATAACAAAATAGTCCTAATCTTTAATAACATAATAGTTCTAATCTACCACCACATTATATTTCTAATCTCAATAACAGTATACTTCTAATTTTCAAAAACATTATATTTCTCATCTACGACAACATTATAAGTCTAATCTACTACAACATTATAGCTCTAATCTTCAATAACGTTATAGTTCTAATCTTCAATAACGTTATAATTCTAATTTTCCATATCAATAGAGTTCGAATTTTCAGTAACGGTTTAGTTCTAATCTTAAATATCATTATAGTTCTAATCTTCAATAAAATTATAGTTCTAATCTTCAATAATAAAATAATTTTAATCGTAAATAACATTGTAGTTCTAATCTTCAATAACGTTATAATTCTAATTTTCTATATCAATAGAGTTCGAATTTTCAGTAACGGTTTAGTTCTAATCTTAAATAACATTATAGTTCTAATCTTCAATAAAATTATAGTTCTAATTTTAAAATGCATTATAGTTCTAATCAATAAAATTATAGTTCTAATATTAAATAACATTTTAGTTCTAATCTTCAATAAAATTATAGTTCTAATTTTAACTAACATTACAGGTCTAATCTTCAATAAAATTATAGTTCTAATCCTAAATAACATTCTAGTCCTAATCTTAAATAACATTATAGTTCTATTCTTCAATAAAATTATAGTTCTAATCTTAAATAACATTATAGTTCTAATCTTCAATAAAATTATAGTTCTAATCTTAAATAACATTATAGTTTTATTATTCAATAAAATTATAGTTTTAATCTTAAATAACATTATAGTTCTATTATTCAATAAAATTATAGTTCTAATCTTAAATAACATTATAGTTCTATTATTCAATAAAATTATAGTTCTAATCTTAAATAACATTATAGTTCCAATCTTCAATAAAATTATAGTTCTAATCTTAAATAACGTTATAATTTTAATCTTCCATAACAATATAGTTCGATTTTCAATAAGATTTTATGTCTAATCTTCAATAAAATTATAGTTTTAATATTATATAACATTATAGTTCTAATCTACTACAACATTATAGTTCTAATTTTCAATAACCCTATAGT
The DNA here is from genome assembly GCA_036971475.1 of Prosapia bicincta. Taxonomy (NCBI): domain Eukaryota; kingdom Metazoa; phylum Arthropoda; class Insecta; order Hemiptera; family Cercopidae; genus Prosapia; species Prosapia bicincta. Next base: position 31,782,135 of record JBAIZL010000007.1, read on the forward strand.
TCTAATATTCAATAACAATATAGTTTTTTTATTTTCAAAAACAATGTATTTCTATTCTAGAACAACATTATAGTTTTAAACCTTACACAAATGTTTACAGGTCGAAGGACATATGGACGTAAGAACGTATGTGTGTGTATGTATGTATACATATATGAGACTTCTTGGCATATATAGAGATGATTATTGGCTTATCAAAGAGGGAAATACTAGAAGTAAATATACTTTCTGTCGGAGACAAAGGGTTTACTAGAACCTTCCTACGATGAATGTTCCAGACAAAGTCTTAGAAGAGAGGAATGAGAGAAGTTAGTGTAAATCAAAAGAATGGATTTTATATCACTTTTACTATGAATAGAGGGAAATTCTCGCGGATAAAATTCCATAAAGTTTGTCAGATCTCTTAGAATCTTATATAAAGCTGTACGCATTACGCAGACGAGTCGTGTACGCGTCTCACTAATAAATATAAAAGTGAGATTAAGACAGATACACAATACGACTAGGTACACAGATACGTCCGCAGAGGGTTAGCTGACCCCTAGAAGATACACCGAATATTACAAACTCCGAGCATCAACTTTACATTATTGCGGCTCGAATACGTTTTAAATGAATTACTTTTGATAAAATCAGATATTTTAATTGAATTAAATGATATACATGGAAATTACCCAAGCAAGAATATAAGAATTTTCATTTGTACACTTTTGATTAATTACAACTAGGTGAATCATTATCATAAATTATTTCAAAATATTTATGAGCTCCCAACCTATCTTGGAGCACAAATTTAAACCATCTGGAAACTTACATTCAAATATCAATACATTTTTTTAAAAGATTGTTTCTTCTTTAAAGTAAATTTCTGTAGGCCATCTGGCCCACACGAGGGTGAGAAGGAAATCGAGCTCCAGGTGCGTGGGTGAGGGCTGTGCTTGCGCAACGCACTACTTGGCAGTTTTAGTCGCTCGCTGGCTCCCGTGTTGTTAACACTCCACGCCCGCACGTGAGCTTCAAGCTACGATGTTTGCTTACTAAACTTTTTTTTATTAAAGGTATCAGTTTACTTTATTATAGTAAATATATAAAACATTTATAAATTATTGTTCTTATTTGTATTTAATGAATTCATTTACCTTAATTTATAGATTAATTCACAATACACAATAAAAGATAAAATTTTGAATAAATTCATAATATCATTATTTTTAATTTTCTATTTATTACTTTTTTTAAATTTATTGTGAATACAATACAATAGTATTTACAATACAATTTAATACAATAATAAAATAAATTCTAAATTAGGAACAGAAATAATTTATAAAAAAAAATTATATATATATATATATATATATATATATATATATATATATATATATATATATATAATTCTATAAGCTTACAGGCTTATACCTAAAAGAAACTCACTAATACATTTATTCAAAATTAGTTTTAAAAATGGATGTTTGAAACTAGTGTTTTTTTCATAAATATAAGAATTACTTTATTGGACAAAATACAATTGAAATATTACGTCAATTTGTCTTAATAAAAATTTTACTAATTATGCTAATTAATCTCAATTTATTTTTAAAAGATAATTTTTATTTTTAGAATAGGTTTTTAAATTTTGTATTTTTTCAAAATAAAACCTGTAACAATGAAGAACGCTACTAACTCTTAAAACACTCTAAACTTTCTCAGCCTCAGAACTTAATAGAGAAATGATGAGAGCTAATTTATAACGATATGTTTTGAAATACTTAAAGTATTAATGTATATTTGAGGTGATTTTACATTTTTAAAAAAAATCGTAGTTTATGAAAGCATGCATTTCTTTTTCATTGAAAATATGAAAATGACAGTTTTAGAAGAAAGGTTCGTAAGTTAGTTGATTGCATGAGTTTTTAGATTTGTAGACTCTTTTTACATAACTAATATACAAATTTTATCTTGTGAAACATTAACATTATTTTAACAATATCAGTTATTATAATATTATTAGACTTACTAATGCGTATATAAAACTATAAATGATAAAAAAACTACTTAGGAAATACCAGTTTTTAATTAAAAGCTTCTCAAATAATGAAATTATATTTGTTTAAAAACCTGGTGATATTCTACCCTTTTCATTCTATAGTTTAAGAAGTGTAAACACAGTGTTAGCAATACAAATATTTTCTTTCATTTTGTCCTATATATATATATATATATATATATATATATATATATATATATATATATATATATATATATATATACATATATATATATATATATATATATATATATATATATATATATATATATATATACATATATATATATATATATATTTATTTATTTATTTATATTAATTAATAAATTAAAAATATTTCAAAAACAAGAATACTTTTAATGAATGTATTTAGTCAAAGCTTTTCGCCGATAAAATAGTACCAGCATCTTCAGGAAAATAATTATCTAATAAAATATTTTTACAAAATTAAATCATATGTGCTACAAACGACCATATGTTTATAAGTATTGTACTTTATGTAATTTTTTCTATAACATCAATGACCTTATAAATAGTTTAGTGCCTTGATCTCACTTGAATTTGTTCATCAATTAATTTGTCTTTAACTTTATGCTTATAAATTTCCAATGTTTCAAATATATTCATTTTTAATCCTTTATTTAATTGTTTTATTAATTTCATATTTTCTATTTCTGGAAACTCGTGTCCATTATTAATACAATGCGTAGCTAAATTTGATTTGTATATGTTTGGTTTGATAAAAGGGTTTAAATGTTCTTTGTATCTTTCTTTTAATTTCTTTTTTGTTTGTCCTACATATAATTTATTACAAGTTTGACATTTTATATTATATACTCCATTTCTTTCGTGCATATTATTTTGATTTTTGTTATTGTTTATTAAATTTTCAATTTTATTATCAGTTTTATATGTAATTTGTAAATTTGTTTCTTTAAATACTCTTGTAATTTTATTTATTTCGTTACCAGTAAATGTAAAAGTTATCCAAATATTTTCTCTCTTATTGGGTACAAAGTTATTCTCGAGTTTCTGTTTTCTTATTATGTTATTATTTAATTTATCTATAGTTTTTCTTTTATATCCATTTTCTAAACCAATTTGATATATTATATTTTTCTCTTTTATTTGATCATTTAAGTTCATTGGTATATTGTGCATTCTATGTAGTAAAAATATAAAGCCCTGCCATTTTTTGGTTATAATATATAAATATATATTTATTTATATATCAATAGCACTTAAGGTGATTCAAATACAAGAAGCAATTATTAATTTGTAGTTGGCAATTTGTATAAATTTTGCAACGATATTATTTCTAAACATATGATTTATATTTTACATTATTGTACGTTTCATTCCTGTTGATGTTGGTACTGTTTATCAACGAAAAGCTTTGAATATAAAATAAATAAATAAATAATTCTTGTATTTGAATAACCTTAGTTTTTTTTGATTACTATACATGAAAACATATTATATATATATATATATATATATATATATATATATATATATATATATATATTACTTACATTCCGATTATGATGCCAAGTCATATTACTTTCGGAAATAATCCTAATCAATGCAGGATTGAGGAAATAAATGTATGTTTAAAGGTAATATGACTTTGTTCAGTTATATATAGAAGAAACCTCCAAAATTAGATAAAACTTTCATTGCTTATACAAATATGTCAAATAAAAGATTCTGAGTTTATCTTCTGAGTTTTAGTCTTCTTAGTTTAAACTAGAAATATTATATGCTTCTCTTCAACATTTAACCTCCAGAATATTGGTCCTTTATTCTAAACCTTTGAAGTAAAACTAAAACAAAACACCCCACGTGTCCTGTTTTTCTATATGGCTATAATTATTTCATAATTAGTATCATCGAAAATTATTGAATCTGTTCCGGAACACCGGCCACCAATATATGCACAGCCTTCATGTAATTTGTGCGATATACCTGTTTACCTATGCATAATGATTTTGTTCAAAATTAAAAACGCATTTTTTATCAAATTGTGTTAATCAAATTTTCACACCATTGCTAGAAAATTATTATTGTATCTCAAAATTAAAGTGTAAGATAAATATAAAATTATATTTATACTTTTTTATAATCATTCTACTCGCTGGCAATACACGGCCAAGGTTAAGAAACGTATATTTATTAAATTTTTCAGTTACTTAGTTCAAATTTCTAATTAAATAATTCTTTACTTAGCGATGTAAAATTTAAATAGAACTTTTACATATTTATCTGTTCTCAATGATAAAAAACTAATCAATCGTTTAAATAATATACTTAATGGTAGAGTAAAAATACATTTTAATAACGTTCAAACACGCTTTTATTTTAAAAAGGAATAAAATAATATTTGTCTGCTACCCGAGAAGAAAGGAATTATTAGGAAAAACTAAAAGAGTGAGAAACGCGTAATATATATATATATATATATATATATATATATATATATATATATATATATATACATATTTATATATATATATATATATATATATATACATATTTATATATATATATATATACATATTTATATATATATGTATATATATATATATATAAATATATATATATATATATATATATATATATATATATATATATATATATATAATATCTACATGTTATGAGATATTATTAGTAAATATCACAAAACTAAAACAAATAATTTTAAATTAAAATTTCTTTTACCGTCACTCGTATTTTGTTTTATTAATAAAATGTTCAATATTCCCTGGGTGGCCAAAAACATCTTTGTTTCATCCTTTTGAAATACAAGCGCGATTGTTCTTAAAATTAATTTTAAAACGTTCTTAAAATTTATTTTCATTAAATGAATTTACAATAAAACGTTTTAAAAATGATTTTCCTCTGGGGTTCTATCTGTTATATTTAATTTCGAAAAATGAGTACAACGTACGGTTAATAAATAAATCTAGAATGTTTTTAGATTATTTAGGAAAAAGATGGTTTACTATAAAAATAATATTAGAATAGCTTTATATTATTTTTTTTTAAAATAATTTATTTTCTTTTTCAGTAAAAGTGTTTCTACTCTAGAATATTATACATGGTGTTAGCTAAAGATAGAAAGTTTTACTTCAATATTATGTCTTAAAATTGCAGTAATTTATAACTTAAAAACGCTTGTCTGATCAGTAAATTTATGTCATACTTGCCCTAAATATTCGTTCAAAATGTTATCCTCAAAATCTTGTACGTTTAACATGACTCTTACAGTCAGCAATAACCGGACACGTGTTTCGTAATACGTATGGTTTAATCTTGTTTATTCGGTTTGAAACGGTCTTACTTATTTTTTTATCTTGATTAAGATGAATGTGTTATTTATTTTAGCTATTTCGCTAAAATAAAATGCTTCACAATTATTTCGTATCGAAAATATGTTTGAAATTTTAAAACCACAAGAACTAAATTTAAACAGCTACTTTTTAAATAATTAGAATCTTTAGTACTTTTATTTTTTTTGTTGTAGTTTGAGATTTTTTATTATTATTTACGTATAAATCACTTAAAATTACCTTAAATCACTGGCAAAACACCACATAACTGATGTTTTTTTTGTCAGTGCGTTTTCTCATTTGGTCAGTGCATTGTTCAATGTTGTACGTTATGGACACGACTGTTGCTCAGGGGTATGTATTGTGAGTTTGTAGGGTTTTGGTGTTCTTTAGTATGTTCATAGACAGGTTGTTAATTATGTTTTCGATTACATTGTTTTTTATTGTAGCAGCCATATCTTTTAGTATGTTTTAGTTTAGTCTGTCATTTGTCTTGTGTATTTCGAAATTTTCTGTTGTGTTTAGTCCATTGCTTTTCTTAAGTGCAACATTTTTAGATGTCTGTCAATGTTGGTGTAGGTGTGTAGCGTGTTCTATATTTGTATGGCAAAATGTTATTTGGGCTGTGTTTTTGATGCCCTTTACATGATCCTTGTATTGAAGGATCTAAACACTCTACACTTAGTGAACACATAAATATATTATGTTGTCATACTTTCTCGATCCCTTATGTTTCTACCGTTATCTCTATTAGCTTTAAATAATCCAAATTATTCTATTCAAAGTTTTAAGATGTCATTTTCTTAAATTTCAATATCGAATTTGTAATAAAATGCGAATTAAAGTGGTTTTCTTTACTCTAATACATATTTGGAATATTCAAAGTTTATTTATTTTAATTTAAACCAATAAAATTTATCCGTTGTATTAAATTCTGATTTTTCGATTTTTCATGATTAGCTTCCAAATGTTTCGACAATGTAAAAACAACGCAATTATAAAAAATAGTTCCCCCCCCCCCCCGTTTACGGCTGATGAAGTAGCTATAACGTTTGTTAGTGATTAAATCATTTTATTCTTAGTGAATTCAACATCTAAGAGCAACATACCGTGTTAAAGTCGCGTATACAGTTAATACTCACCCGTGATCAATACACATTTTAGGTTGTTTTTTAATAAATGGTTTCAGTTGCAAAATATACAAAATTATTATGAATTTTTAATAATAATTTATTTATTTACATTATACAATATCTTTTATCGTCAAACAGAATTAAAGTTATATATTACAGTCATCTCTTGTTACAAACAAAAATCTAGCGTAGTTACAAATGAAGGTTAAAGTTTGTGTAATTAAAGTTAGAACAGCATTACTAAACAATAATAAGAAATATTAGCAATTACAGATTTAGGAACTACTAATTATTTTAAAAAGATTGACTGATTGATTTAACAACTTTAAACAGATATTACAGACGTTTTTCTAGTTTAATCTACTTTAATGAAAAATAATTTTTTTTGTTTTAAATTAAACTCCCAACGAAATTTGTTCAATTAATGATTAACCACATAAAACATTTTCTTTAACCATATTACTTTTGGTGTTGTTTATTTGATTCCTGGAATCAAACTGTCTTTGTTTTTTTTTTTAAAAAGCTTCTTTAAAACAATATATACCTCTAAATAGAAGATTTCAAGCAGGCTATTATGTGATGGATGTATAGCGTATGGAGAATCATAGATATGATTGTCGGCTGGGACTTGGAATTTCTTTTATTTGTAATCTTTACTGGGGCCATAAACGGAGTCTAACCGCTTAATATCGTGTATATATATATATATATATATATATATATATATATATATATATATATATATATAGAGAGAGAGAGAGAGAGAGAGAGAGAGAGAGAGAGAGAGTGAGAGAGAAGAGAAAGAGAGAAATAGGATTGGTTGAAGGAGGACGGATAAGCTGAGGGACATGAAGTTCACTTAGTACTGCGAGTGGTTATTGTAAATAATGGTCCGGATTAAAGTGAGGATCTAGAACCCTCTTAGTCGAGATATTGGGAAGGATCAAGCTCACGTGTAAGTAGGATCGTAACCCTAATGTAGAATTCTCCTTCGAGGTATCTACTTCATTCAACCTGTATCTATCTGCTACACCACAGTGATGGAAAATGATAAGACGTATATGTGAAACAAATAGAGAAATAAATTGTTTATGATTTGAAGGTGATCGGTTAATATGAATATTAACATTTATAAAGGGCAATGAGAGGATTTTTGATACTTGACGGCATTAAGAAGAGTGGTATCTTTTTAATATTAACAAACTTACATTTTTTAGGTAAAGTATAAAAGGTGCAAATACAAATATTTCTTACCATTTTCAAACTCTAAATATGATTATATACACCTATTTATTACATTTGGCAAAAATATTAAATTGTTAATATTTGTTTACAAAAATATGTTTTTAAAACGTTAGTTCAAAAGAAAATGATATAGGTTCGGCTACAGTGATTATAGATCTAAATGTAAGAGTTATTTTATTTCAAACAGTTGCTATAACAAACATGTAGCAAACGTTTGAAGAATGTCTCTTTGACGCTTTGAGGTACGTTAATTGAAAGGACAGAACAAATTGGAAGGACAGAAATCTATTAAGTCTAGAACCAGTATATAAAAGTTTTATTTTTCTATGCTCTTCGTAGAACATTCCTCCACACTCTTTATTTTTGTCTTGTTTATATAACAGTCTTTTCTTCTATTCTCTCTTGCTTCTTTAGTTATATATCGTGCTGTCTTCTTCACACGGTTAAGTTTTGTTTGCGCACGGAGTCAATTTGGTGTTCAGTTTTAACTTTATTCTTACATAGGCCGTTACCCAACCTTTGATAAATATTAAGTTTTGCTACACTAAAGGTTGGAACTCATCTTACACACCTAATTTGAGTTAAGTAGCCTAACAAAAACATTTTTTAGTATTTTCGTTCATACGATGTTGTTGAAGCTTTCATTTGGATTGAACGTGCGACCGTGCAAACCCTTTTTATTTAAAGATATGGTTGTGACAGATCTTAATAAATTTTCTTTATAACCAAACAAACTGCTTCTTGTAAGTAGTCCGGTCGTTTTTTTTCAAATTCTCTTAACTTTTGCACTCTCCTAATATCCAGTTCATAATATAACTCTATTTTTTCCAGTGTAATTAAAGTTAATCTATTTCTTACTTTTGTACCTACAAGAAAACCTCGAAACACTTTATAAGTATCTTCAATAGATTTGTAGTAGAATAGTTCAACATAGTACCAACCTAGCAAAACAAAATTACGGTACAGTACAAAAACACACAACTTGTTACTATATAGAATGTAATGCTGAACGCTTGCTCATAGTCAACTATTCCTTCCCAAAACCTGTGTTACGCCGTATTTATGTGTGTTATAACACACTTTACCGCAATCACATTTTTTTAACGATCTCCTGAAAGTAGATACTTCAAATAATACAAAAACACTTGAAACCCTGAACTGAAAAAAATTCAACCCTCCCGCTCCCATTAAGCTTAAATGGGTATATTCTTTAAAGGAATAAGACAGTTTGACTCTTGTTGCCTTTGAAGGTTAAGAAAGCACTATGCATACAGGCAGGGAAAACCTCCTTGTACATGATGTAGGGTGAGCGCAGGTACATGATGTAGGTGGATTTTATGCCGAGTTTAGAGTTGAGTGACTTAAGTATACCTACGTTTTATTGCAGCCTTGTAAGGAAAAGGCATATTGTTTCTCTTGGTACTAAGGATATTATCGCCTGAGAGAGGCCGTTACCACCTTACGTTGGTGTGCTCCTTAACCGGGATATCTACTTGTTGTCTAGCAGGTGATGGAAAAAACCTTCTGGTCTGAGAAATAAGAAATGTTCAATTCTAGTCCGCAAGGCCTCTTACCTGAAATATTTCTAATGACTTTTATTATTTATAACGATCGGGAAAACGTTTGCATTTAAACTCAACGTTTGCGAATTTTTAGTTTACGAAAAACAGAAAAAACAAAACGTTTTCGACCGCATTAAGTGATCTTCATCAATGTCTACGGAGTTCGGTATCTGCAATAAAAACTGTCGAATATCGTAATAGTTTCATACGATCGAAATTAATGTGTTTGTTTATCATTACACTTTACTTAAATATTAAGTGCGTAAAGTCGTTAATTCGTCAAGTTTAGACTTATAGATCTCTCCCACATAGCCGTCAAAGTAAAGTAACTATCTTCTACAACTCTCCATATGAGAAACAATAGGGAAGTAGAGAGAAGATACAGATTGGAGTTATAAAGGTAAGTATCCCACGCATAGACGTAAGGATCTTTAGCAGAGTCACTTACCTGAAGGAGGCAGGCGATCCTCCGGTATACTTAGAATATAACCTAAAATAAAGCTTCTCACAACAATGAGCAAAGAAAAGTGTTTCTCTGTCCCGACTCAGAGGGTAGAAAAATACTCGATGCTTTTCATTGATTAAAAAGATGAATTTTATATTTAGGAGTTGACAACATAAATGGATATAAAGCTTACCTGGCACGTTCCCTAGCGGAGTCATCGATCGCTTTGATCTAATCCCTCAAGCAGTTTGTAATGTTTGGACATCTACTAATCTTTACTAATCTCTTCTGTGTCGAAGAAGTATAGAGCCATTTATTTCCTCTTAAAAATATATTTAACTCTAATGAGCTCTTTTTATTTTTTGAACACAATCTAGCTTGAAAACGTCAGTAAACCTCTGTCAAAAAGACTTAGCGGCCACCATACTTTGAAACCCATTTCTCCCAAGCGTAATCAATCATTGAATAAGGACATATTAAAAACCCTCAGTGGGTAACGTTTTTGAAAACCCATTCCTTCCAAATGCAATCAATCATTACAAAAATATAGCTAGTTACTCTGAAATATAGCCTACTTGCTTTCAACATTGCGAAACAAGAATATCATTTCTTGGTTTCTCGACTGCATTCATGATTTTATCTTGAAGTCTAAAGCTATATATGAAATGAATTTACCCACCCAGGCTTCCTAAGTACGATGTTTTTGAATTATTATGCTTCTACGTCCGTTTCATTACGTGTTATCGGTGGGTTGCGATAGTGATACAAGAACCAGAGTTACCTTCTTGCAAGTACTAAGATCCACTTATAAAGTTAGAAATACGATAGCTAGATTAAAACAAAAAACGCAAAGTCCACTCAGCAGAAATCAAATGTAATTTTATTTCTAGTTACAATATAAAGTGAAAACCCTAAAAACTAACAACTAACAAAAATATTAAATACTCATGTTAATTATATTTCAAAGAAAGGCTTTTAATTTATTATAAATACATAAATTAAGACGAATATTGGTGAATATAGTTTATAGTAGACAATGTTTGGGTTTAAAATAATAAATAGCTACAACCAGATTGTCCTGTAACGCTTTTGAGAAGAATTGTCTTGCTTCAGGAGTAAATATTGCCAGTCAACAATAATGCTAGTTATTTACAATAGTTCTTCCTTTTTTATCAACCATATTTTTGCGAGGATTACAATGGTCCCATAACACTCCTGTACTCTGAAATTAGAATAGGGATTGTGAACCTTTGTGTCAATACGTAACTCTACTTTCTATTGTAGTGATAAGGTGCTTTTTTTCTTTTTTATTTGTTCACAAAATGCAATGCTGGCTGCATATCTAAAACTTGTAATGTTCATCTAAAACTTGTACAATTATGTTTTAAAATAAATAAATATGTTTTTAATTTTACATTAGTATGTCATTATTTTAGTTATTCCAAGCTTGACGTTCAAATTTCTGCTTATATTTTTCCTAAATTATCAATAACCTATAATATTTTATTTAAATATTATCTTCAACAAAACATACTTTTCATGTAATTTTCATTAAGAGTAAAATTTAGTACACAACATTTAAATATGTTATATAGTAATCGTGGTTTTACTATTTATTAGGAACATACTGTGGTTGAATTTTATAAAAAATGCACAAAAATCTGTTAACCACAAACTTTCTTTATTTTACCATTTTGTACATTTCAGTTACCAAGAAACCATCCTCAGAGGGATAACATACAAAGACATATATGACGAAATGTCTTTGTATGTTATCCCTCTGAGGAGGGTTACTTGGTAACTGAAATGTACATGAGAGTAAAATAAAGAAAGTTTGTGGTTAAGAGCTGTTTGTGTATTTATTATCGTGGTTTTAGCTGTTTCTAAAACAGTTTTTTTGTTATTATTTATATGTCGTGATATTTTACATAGGTTGGTAACTATAGACCTATAAATTTGTTTTACTCAATATTTTTTTTATTAAAACTCGTAAATTTCGTTCATGAACGTTTTCATGCGCGGAGGAAGGAATGGGAAATGTGTGTGACACATTGAACAAATTTTAAATTTCGTACTCAGCGCAAACGAATCGTATTCCCATCACAGAGCCCTTAAAACAAATGTTTCCAGCAGGGATGGAAGACCAATGAAATGATTTTCCGATGACTCGTCATAAACCAACTGTTTTGCAGTTTCATGTCGGCAATTGATGTATCGAACAAATATTACAGTCGATATACTATACTTCAAACATGTACGCTCTTCTTAATAGATTTATTCTTCAACCTATTTTTACGTCGTATAATGCAATAAATTTATTTATATAGCAGTGAAGGTACTAAAAACTATATTAAATTGTAAACATTAAATAAGAGTATGTAAATATCATATATTCTACAAACAAATCAGCTGAACCAATGAAAACGTTTATCTTACTGTTTATTTAATAATAAAATTCACATTAAGTACACACGCAATATAGATACTTTAATAACAGCTAAAGCGTTATAAAAATCCAGTATTATGTTCATACTTTACAACAGCTGAAACACAGCTACATGTTTCTTATTTCAAGATGTTCCAATCACTGATGATCACAACTTGTGAATGAAATGCACTTGATGTCATAAACTTTTTATCCTGTATTTGTTTTATGTTTTTTAATTACCTTGACACTAAACTATTATTTATTTATTATTATAAAATCTTTTTCTTCCAAAAAGTCAATAAACTCAGGATGTTGGATATGTGTGTGTGTGTGTGTGTGTGTGTGTGTGTGTGTGTGTGTGTGTGTGTGTGTGTGTGTGTGTGTGTGTGTGTGTGTGTGTGTGTGTGTGTGTGTGTGTGTGTGTGTGTGTGTGTGTGTGTGTGCAAACAACACTAAGCTAATGAAATATTCTGGAGTAGCCTAAAATGTTTTTGTTATACACTGTGAAATATATAAGCTTGCCGTAAGTTACACTTGATATATTAGCCAGGATAAACATTTCAGCGGATAATTCTTTTGGCAATAACATATAGGTCTATTAATTAATTTATAGAATTTTACATTTAAAGTTATAAAAACAGTATTATTTATAATTTGTTACTAAACAGCTGTTTTTAACGGATTAGGAAGAATAAAATGAAAATAATTTCTTCATATCTTTTATCAATTTCAATATATGAAAAAAGAATAAAGTCGATTGCTGTAATATTAAACAAAAGTTTATAATTTGTAAAAAATATTTACAAATAATCAATTTTACGTTTTAAAGTTAAATAGTATGTAAAATTTGTAAAGGTTTTCTTTTTTAAAAAATAAAAAAGGTAATGATTTTTCCTCATAGAGAATAAGCTTGTTATTAAAATATATATTTACCTATGGAGCTTACTGGAATCATTGGTCTATAAATAAAACTGCAGATTCTTTCTGAAGACATTTTAACTCAATTTCTCAGATTCTATTTTCAGTGAACGTTAAAAAGAAAATATATTTTCAATAGGTTTTATTTTATACATGAATTTTATACAAAATCAAATGAGAATTGTTTTATCTTACAAACACGTCTAGTAAGAAACTAAAGACAAAATTGCAATATGCCTGAAATACTTTTTATTTTGATATTGTTAAATCTTATGTTTATACCTACTGGAATCAATTATTCTTTATTTTTATTGGTCAATTTTATTATTACTAGCTACGAGGTATACGTAAGGGATTTTAAATACAAGGAGAACTAAATTAAAACGTAAAGCAAATTTATTTTGTTTTTGAGTACTAGACCAATAACTCCAAAATTTAGAAAACCTGTCTTTGCAAGTTATCTGAAACTGCTGCTCAGAAATAATTCGACGATTCACTATTTCTCAGCATCTGAATCATTTGTAAATCAAAAACGTATTTAAACTTTTGGTTTGAAGCAATAATATTCTAATAATCACATTTTTAAAAAGTTGTAGGCTTATAGAGACCCAAACAATATTTATTTACTTTGAGCGGAGGCGGTAAGAAACCTAATATCATTACGACCCGGACAGTCTGTGAAAATATTAGGGTAAGAAAGGTTACGGTAACAATTTTCAAATAAATACCAAACAGTTTTTTCCAATAACTAAAAGTAAATAAATCAGAACAGAGAACAACGATGTTTTTATTACACAAATTTCTAATCCAACTGAATAGGCTTAGTAACAAGCTTAGCTGGCCTTAAAGGTCAGCTGGTGTACTGATATTTCATAAAGGTCATGCTTAAATATATTTTCATGAAATAAAATTGGTAAACACGCTCATTTTGAACTAGTTTTAATGCTAAATTCCCAAAATATATAAATAGCTTGCTAAATGAATGCATTATTCATTAACGTAAGTAAATTATTCATTATAATGCTAAATCGTTTGAAAATAAACAACAGATTGTTTCGAGAAAACTTTAATTAACTCTTTTCATTGTCTAAAGCAATTAGGATTCATGAATCCCGACAACGCCCAAATAACAGTTACGAAACATTATAACTTTTAAAAAGAAACGTGATACAAAAATATAACTAATATTCGAGCTGGTTTGTGAGTTACGTTTATAAACACAAGAAATATACACAATCGTGTTTTAACACAATTGTAATTACATTGAAATTATTACAATTGTGAGTTGTATGTATTTCTTGTGTTTGAATACAAAAATGTTTAAATAAAACAACCAAAATCAAACTTACAGCATTAGAAGTACAAAAGTTTAGAAAATGAAATAGACAGTTTAAGAAAGTATTTAATGTATTAAATATTTTTGTATGATGCAATAAAGTTAAGGAAAAAATGTCTGGTTAATCCCCTCCCCAAGAAGCCACCTTTGATCTTCGAACCGCTACTAACACGTTCAGTTCATCACAATACAAGAAATGTTAGATTTTGATTGTACCTTCACACTACTGACAAAATGGAAGAATTAGCTATCCTAAGTTGTGGTGACTGGTCCCAAGGGACGAGACTAGCATTTCCTCTTTTAAACTAAAAGGAATATAAGTCTCCCATTGAAAGGATTTCTCGGAAATAATTGACGTCTACAATTCTTCTTTCTATTCACAGAAAAGTATATTTTTACATAGCAAATCCTGGGCGAGGACTACGTAGCTCCTTCAGCTGTGTGTGTTATTCTGCACTGACGCGGCAATGGTGTCCTAACATCCCGTAACTGGATCTTTCATATTGAATATAATATTAACTGTTTTGTTCTGACTCTTAAACACAGATTGTATGAATCAACTTCAAGCCATGTATGGCTTTCCATTAGCCATGTTTATCTACATCTGTGAGGAGCAGGTCTTCATTTTGGGATCAAATTGGGGTAACTGTATGGTTCTGTTCTAAATCCAAAATTTAAATTGCCTTAAATAACTTAAGGTGATTGACGTAATATCAGTTATATCAAGAAAAGAGTAATTTTTATATTGCCAGGAGTGGCAAACACTATTAACTTAGTGTATATTCTATAACTTTTAGTGGTGTAAACAGTTGAATCATCAACTCTTTTGCTCACAAAAAGTTAAAAATCATGAAAACGCACAGTGAAAATGCTAGTAAATACATATCTTGTATAAATATATATATATATATATATATATATATATATATATATATATATTTATATATATATATGTGTGTGTGTGTGTGTGTTGCGCGCGCGCGTGTGTGTGTGTGTGTGTGTGTGTGTGTGTGTGTGTGTGTGTGTGTGTGGGTGGGTGGGTGTGTGTGTGTGTGTGTGTGTGTGTGGGTGTGGGTGTGTGTGTGTGTGTGTGTGTGTGTGTGTTATTGTCAGTTGTGTTATGTTATGATGAATTCCTATAAGTGCAAGGCGTTTCATAAATTGGCGTAAACCTCTGAGCACGGATGAGGGAAAGTGGAAAACAACTTTTAAGTAATACAAAGTCTAAGTTCTTTTTAAGTTGAAGAGAAAATAATGGCTTTTGTAAGATAAATAAAACTCCCCTTGCTCTGGGAGATTAGAGTGAGTTATGTGCGCTCTCTATTGGGGGTCACAGGAACTATCTGCACATCCCAGCGTGTAACACGAGTAACATTTAAGTATTAGCGCCTCCCTTGCCTTCCGAATCAAAGCCTCCATTAATAATAATTCGAACTTCTGCCTTCTAACAACAAAAATACTGAATAAACTAATAGTAATAAGAAAGAAAATAAATTTTAATAAATATTTTCGGACTGTATAAATGTTGTACTTATTTTTGTAGCACTGTTATTTTTTTTTATCTTCTGCTAAGTTTGATTGGCGTGACATAACTGCTTACAACATGCCTTTCTTAATGCAAACTTCACTACTACTAAACCTCGATATATTCTCCTAGTTCTAAAATTTTTTATTCCTTTATACTTTAATAAAGTTTAATGTAACTAAATGAAAATTTAAAGTAAGTTTATAATGTCTTTTTATTGTTCACAAGGTGCGTTATTAACTGTTACAGTTTCAACAATTGAAAATAATCGATGTCTGCGTAAATTCAAAATAAACGCATTGCCAAGTGAATAAGTGTACAAGCTTTTTACTAAGCCTAATTTATCTCGTTTTACTCTATGACAACACTTATTCACTTAGGTACACAGAAAAACACCTACTACAAGAGTTCTGATATAATCAAAATAGATGATATTGTATTCACTTGCGGCAAAACCTGTTTAATTGTTACCATGTAGCTAAATTGCCTACCTAGCGCCGTGTTTTGTCTGAAAATGAAGTGCAATACGTTCAGCCACCCTATCCTCTACGAAACTTTTATAAAACCGATTTTAAAATCAAGCTTTCTAATGAGCAGAATTTATCTCGTTTTATTGTATACGACTCTAACACTTATTTACTTAGGTACACAGAAAAACAACTACTACAGAAATTTTGTTATAATCTCAATAGAAATTTTATTACTTGCAGTGCTATACCTATTTACTGGTTATTTTGTTGCTAAATTGCCTATTTAGCGCCGTGTTTTGTCTAAGCATGAAATGTAAACACGTTCAGCCACTGTATACTCTACGAATCTTTTATAAAACCGATTTTTTAAAATCAAGCTTTCTAATGAGCAGAATTTATCTCGTTTTATTGTATACAACTTAACACTTATTTACTTAGGTACACAGGAAAACAACTACTACAAAAATTATGATATAATTCCAATGGAAATTTTATCACTTGCAGGGATACCTATTTACTGGATATTTTGTTGCTAAATTGCCTACTTAGCGCCGTGTTTTGTCTGAGCATGAGGTGTAAATATTTTCGGCCACCGTATACTACTACCTTTCTTTTTTAACAATATATTTTTTAAAATAAAAAATACTTACAGTGTATACGTTTCAATATTCATAAATACGAGTAAACCTATTATATAATTAAATATTTAATAATGACTGCTTTAGATAGCATTATTAGGGGTTAGTATAAACTTGGTGGGGATGCCTTACTTGAGGATTACAGTGTTTGAGGAATGTAATGTGGTAAGTGACACGCTTTAACCGCCTATTTACTTCACTAGGTTACTTATTTTCACAGACCGAGTCGACTTTAAACTAGCACATAGAAATTCATTGGCGCTATCGGGAATCGAACCTAGGATTTCTCAGGAGGGTAATCAAATGCTGCAGCCACTAGACGACTGAACCCCAATCTTTAAAAACATAGCATGCACAAAATATGAAAATTAATGAAATGGTTATTCATTACATATTCATCTAGCTTTTGATTTAAATGAAATGTCACAATTATTACTAGCAAAATATTTCTACTGAATTGAATTATTAAGTTAAACAATTTATTACATATAACAACAGTTACATCATAATTACATATAAGCCTACATCAAAATGTAATCGTTAAATGTTTTGTTTTAAAATAGATACATTTATAAGAGTCGTATTTAAAAAAATAGTTAACTGTTATTCTGAGGTTGAGAGGTGAATCTATATTGAAGCAACTTTCCTCTGTCTTTCAGGATCCTGCACTCCTCTTCCAATGAGCGCTCCCCACAATGGCTCCCCACAACGGCACAACTGATTACGACGACTACGACTACGACTACACCGAGTCCTGGAACACATTCCTCTGGGCGGAGCTATGTCCGGCTTTGATCGTCTACTCGCTCACTATGGTAGTGGGTATCGTAGGCAACTCCCTCATTGTGTTTACCATCTGCAGATACCGTAGGATGAAGAGTACTACCAATGTATTTTTGGCTAGCTTGGCGTCAGCTGATTTATTACTCATCGTCGTTTGCATCCCAGTCAAGGTAAGACTGATTGTGCTTAGTCACGTATGTGTGCGGGGAGGGAAAGAGAATTAGGGGGAGACAGATTTAAACATATTGGTTAGAAATGTAGATTATAACGTAATATATTTCAAAGAACTTTGTCTGAAAGTAGTTCAGTTTGTTTTTACTAAAGTAATAATGAACTTTATCAACCCTAGGTAAATTCTCTTGTTCCAAGGACATACACATTAATAATACCTGAACACTCTATACCTAATATATTATATTAAAGAAGTTAGTCAATTTCATCTTTTAGTTCACACTCTCCTTATATATATATATATATATATATATATATATATATATATATATATATATATATGTTTTTATTTGTTTTTAACATAACCTCACACGCTAAGCTCAAAGAATATTTATATATATATATATATATATATATATATATATATATATATATATATATAAAATACGTTTTCTTGTTTAATAATTAAAAACAACATAGGTTATTAAAGTACAAGAATATTTATTAATTTATATCCAAAGCTTTTCGTTGGTAAACAGTACCAACATCATCAGGAATGAAAATTACAATAATGTCATTATCACATATTACATTATTGTAATTTTCATTACTGATAATGTTGGTACTGTTTACCAACGAAAATCTTTGGATATAAATTAATAAATATTCTTGTACTTTAATAACCTATGTTGTTTTTAATTATTAAACAAGAAAACGTATTTTATATATATATATATATATATATATATATATATATATATATATATTCTTTGAGCTTAGCGTGTGAGGTTATGTTAAAAAGAAATAAAAACATACAAAAAAGTCACAAATTAATCATTTATTGACTCATAAGCGTTTCAATGACCAAGTCATCATCATCAGTGAGTGTTACTACTACAAACTCTTACTTACAACTGTAGAGTTGTAAGTTGGAGTTTGTAGTAGTAACACTCACTGATGATGATGACTTGGTCATTGAAACGCGTATGAGTAAATAAATGATTAATTTGTGAGTTCTGTGTATGTTTTTATTTGTATTTTTAAAAACGTTTGTATATATTACTTGTTTTAACAATGTTTAAAAAAATGTTCCTTTAGTTTTTCCTAATGGGAGAAATTTTAGAACCTTTTTTTTCGTTAAGGTGTGAAGAAGGGTAAATTTTCGTTTCAAACAGTTTTACTAAAAAGCCGCCAAGTTTTTTATAAATAACTCATAAATAAATTGTATTTTAAAACAAAGTAATATTGTACAAAAAATTCAAACTTTGATGCTATACTTTTACTTTATTCTAATACTTCTGGATATTCAGCGCAAATCGTCCTTGTAGAACCCACGTCCGTTCGTTACAATAAGCTGCAGAGGTTCACTCTCGCTAGACACAGGGCGTTGTAAATCTGTCTTAATAAGGGTCTGGGTTTACATTGCGAAAGGGTTTCCTAGAACAATCCCCGCACAGTTTCTTAACCTTTCTGTATTCCGCGATGGAGTTTTGGCTCGTTAGTGGTTTACACAAAGGCTTACTGATATTTATAGAAGCTTAATATTCCTCGAATGATGCTTCGTTCCATCAAATTGGATATAGTCTTCTGTACATTGTTGAACGAGAAAGAATCAAGAACAGCTAAATCTCTTACAAAATCACTTCGTTTCTATTGTAACTTTCTTAAGGGTTTCTACTTTGTCTGTGGTTAGTATGTGTAAAAGAAGCTTATGTGATTAGTACATAAAATTTTCCTATTTTACTTTAACCGGTAAAAGTTGCGATAAAAAAGTAAAACATGTGTTTCTCATTCTTTATCTTATAAGTACTGAGTTTTTTTAGCACTAATGTCACATCACAAATTTGGCAGTGGTAAGCCATAAGTGTTTTTTTTTTTTAACCTTGTTTACATTTACTTGAGCGGCAGCATCTTTGAGGGCGCGTTTCTCCCTTCTTTTGGTTTTCATTCTTATTTCGTATAGATAATTTATCACTGATTTTTTTTTAGATACTTCTGGACTCGGTTTTATTTACTCTCTACAAATTTCTATCCAATATGTGCACACTTCTTACCTTCTTTAGAGACAATGAATACCTCTAACGTAGGACCTGCTGTTGCGTTAAAACCAAATGCCTTTGCGTTTTTAAGAACTTTTATAGTTCTGGTATATCTGTAGGTTTTACATAATTTCCGCATTTTATTCGTCCAGTAAATATCTTTCTTCACAAACATAATTGTTTATATTTAATTTCGATTAGTGAACAAATATGAAAACCCAGTAGGGAGTCGGTATTTTTCAGAAAACCCACCACTTCTATGCAATAATAATTTACTACCACTACAAGAGATCCTGTCCCTACCTTTGCCCTGTCCCTAAGTATGGCACTAAGTAGAGCTACTTCAGAGGCATGTGATGTCACGAATCTTCACTAAATGTCACACTAGGAGGTTATTATATATATGCTACTCTATTTATCTTATGTTCACAATCCTATGTATCCTTCACAGACTATAATAGTCGTATTTTCTGATCATTCTAAATTTAAAAATATTATTTTATTGTATTTTATATTTGTTTAAATGGTTTCCAACTATATACATTCTGCATTTACTTTATTACCCTTACTTAAGTTGAAATGTTTGGTAGTGTTTACGTCATTAATATCGTCATTAGCTACGTCATTATAATGCTCTGTGTATCAAACGTTGTGGTGTCTATTTATTTACTTTAAATGGTAAGAAGAATAGATTATAACCGATTCATATTCTCAAATCTGTCTTATAAGTGCTTTCAATACGATAACAAAAATCTTGATAATATTCTAAGGCGTTACTTGGACGCATAATATATATATTATAATAAATCGCATTGTTGAAAGTTTTTAAGACGCAGAACACCTTATCCGTCCCTACTGAAGGCATAAACTATTTTTAGAGGTTGATAACAAGTAGAGTTTAGAGTTTCAGAGGAAAACCATATTTTGTCATGTACTATATATCAGTTGTGTATATGCTTTTTTTTATTTATAACGATGAGTTAGTATTAGTAATATTGTCTATAAAATGTAATTGAATAATAATAATAGTAATTATAATATTAATAATAGTAGTGGTTTTATTCAATAATAACTGGTATTAAACTAGATACATAAAACACCCATTCCAGGACATTAAAAAGTATCTTGGCTCACATTCCAGATATTCAATAAGATGATATTCCAATAAGATTCCAATAAGATGATATTCACGTCGAGTCACGTAACATACGATGACCTACTCTCTAACAGAGTATAGGACGTTATGTGTCTCGTTGTACCTCCTTTATAATAATATATCAGGTAGTATCCTTTTATTCATTTTGCCTAAATTGTAATTATCGTTTCCTAATTTTACATCCATAAGGCTAAGGACGGGACATAATGTTCACTACATTGGGGAAAGAGAGGGACATACAGCTTGTGTAAGTAGGAAATGTTACCTGAAGTAGAACTGCACTCTACCGAATTCGTAGAAACACAAGATGCAAATTTAATTCATACCATTTCTTTACTGAGGAATACAACACACTACAAATGTACTTAATTTATTATTTATTTTTCAGTATTTGCACACAATGTGGGTAGGTAACATAAAGAAGTCTGGGAATCACTCTCTGGAAACTAATATCACCTACTTCATGACCTCGATTTAGCTAAGGTCAAGGGCTGGTCGATAAGAGTACGAGTAATTGCCTCTTCACCCGAGACCGTTAATCCTTTTTTCTTTTAAAATGTTTATTATACTTTTTAATTCTTTTATTAGTTCATACTCTTCTTTATATATATATATATATATATATATATATATATATATATATATATATATATATATATATATATATATCTTGTTCAGACTTTCAGTCGGTAATCAAATACTTTATTTATCCACTCAAATACATTTTTTTAAACTTATAGTGGAGAACTATTGATGTTAATACAGTTTTCTAAATATGAATTCATTAATTAAATTTATTGATCTAATTTTAGTTTTATGTGGAAGCTAAACATTTCACAGAAGGGGTAGGATACGCAGTTTAGTTATTTTGTCACGTTTGGCTAAAAATAAGTGATAACATAATTTCATAAAACATGTTATAGGTTATGCAGTAGAACTGTCTTTTTAACGCACAGGTTATGTTACTGTATTTATATTAATTGTAATTATTTAATAACAAGTAACTCAAATAAAATTTGTCTCTGTTGACCTAAGTAATAATTGATTTTTGCTATAGTAAAACCTAATACATAGGTTTAATAAAACCTATGTATAGTAGTTGATATATACACAATATGCACAAAGAGCCATATTATTGCACCCGTGCTAGGTGTTTAATTTCTTCGAACCCTTGACGTAATCTATAGTTCACAGGTATATAAGAAAGTGTTTATAAAGACTGCGCTAATTGCCACTTCTAAAAAGTTTCATAATTTAATTCTACTATGACAACACGTTTATTTAATTTGAACTAAATATTATTTAGTTCAAGTACCTACTTGGGATAGTTAGTGCTGGTCGAGGTATTTACAAAGCTACAAACTATTTACGAAAGTTTTGTTGGAACTAATTATTCAATGGTACGATTATTCAATATACAATGTACATCAAACTTATATATATACAGACACTCATATATATATATATATATATATATATATATATATAAAGTGGTAAGTGATGAACTTTCTTTTAGCATTCAAGATGATTATTCCTCGGTGGCAAGATGTGTTATTCTTGGGTGTTGAGATGATTATTCTTCTGTTGCAATAAGAATATTCCTCAGTAGCAAGAAGGTAATTCCTCGGTGGCAAGATGATTATTCCTCGGTGACAAGATGATTATTCCTCAGTAGCAAGAGGATTATTCCTCGGTGGCAATAAGAATATTCCTCAGTAGCAAGAAGATAATTCCTCGGTGGCAAGATGATTATTCCTTGGTGGCAAGATGATTATTCCTCAGTAGCAAGAGGATTATTCCTCGGTGGCAAGATGATTATTCTTGGGTGTTGAGATGATTATTTCTCGGTGGCAATAAGATTAATCCTCAGTTGGAGGAGATTATTCATCATTACAAACATAATTTTTCCTCAGTGGCACGATGATTATTCCTCAGTAGCAAGAGGATTATTCCTCTGTGGCAATAAGAATATTTCTCGGTAGCAAGAAGATAACTCCTCGGTGGCAAGATGATTATTCCTCGGTGGCAAGATGATTATTCCTCAGTAGCAAAATGATTATTCCTCAGTAGCAAGATGATTACTACTCAGCAGCAAAATGATTATTCTTCAGCGTCAAGATGATTGTTCTTAACTGGCAAGATAATTCCTCATCAGTGACAAGATGATTAATAATCAGTGGCAAAATGATTAGAACCCAGTGCAAGTTAATTGCTCCTTAGTAGCAAGATGATTACTCCTCAGTTTTAACATTTTATTCCTCAGTAGCAAGATGATTATTCCTCAGTGGCAGTATGAATATTCCTCAGTACCAAGATGATTACTCTTTAGTAGCAAGACTATTATTCCTCGGTGGCAAGATGATTATTCTTCGGTGGCAAGAAGATTATTCCTCGGTGGCAAGATGATTACTCCTCAGTGGTAAGATGGTTATTCTTCAATAGTAAAATGATTACTCCTCAGTGGCAATATGAATACTCCTCGGTGACAAGATGATTATTCCTTTGTAGCAAGATTATTACTCCTCAGTGGCAAGATTATTACTCATCAGTGGCAAGATGATTACTCATCAGTGGCAAGATGATTATTCCTTTGTAGCAAGATTATTACTCCTCAGTGGCAAGATGATTACTCATTAGTGGCAAGATGATTACTCATCAGTGGCAAGATGATTACTCATCAGTGGCAAGATGATTATTCCTTTGTAGCAAGATTATTACTCCTCATTAGTAAGATGATTACTCCTCAGTGGTAAGATGGTTATTCTTCAATAGTAAAATGATTACTCCTCAGTGGCAATATGAATACTCCTCAGTGACAAGATGATTATTCCTTTGTAGCAAGATTATTACTCCTCAGTGGCAAGATGATTACTCCTCAGTGGCAAGATGATTACTCATCAGTGGCAAGATGATTACTCCTCAGTGGCAAAATGATTACTCCTCAGTGGGAAGATGATTACAACTCAGTGGTAAGATGGTTATTCTTCAATATCAAGATGATTCCTCCTCATTAGCAAGATGATTACTCCTCATTGGCAAGATGATTACTCCTCATTAGCAAGATGATTACTCCTCAGTGGCAAGATGATTACTCATCAGTGGCAAGATGATTACTCCTCAGTGGTAAGATGGTTATTCTTCAATAGCAAGATGATTTCTCCTTAGTAGCAAATTGATTGATTACTCCTTGTTGGCAAGATGATTACCCCTCAGTGGTAAGATGATTATTCCTTAGTGGCAAGATGATTATTCCTCAGTGGCAAGATGAGTATTTCTTAGCAGTAAGATGATTACTCCTCAGTGGTAAGATAATTATTCCTCAGTGGCAAGATGATTACTCCTCAGTGGTAAGATGGTTATTCTTCAATAGCAAGATCATTTCTCCTCATTAGCAAGATGATTACTCCTCATTGGCAAGATGATTACTCCTCAGTGGTAAATGGTTATTCTTCAATAGCAAGATGATTCCTCCTCATTAGCAAGATGATTACTCCTCATTGGCAAGATGATTACTCCTCAGTAGTAAGATGGTTATTCTTCAATAGTAAAATGATTACTCCTCAGTGGCAATATAAATACTCCTCAGTGACAAGATGATTATTCCTTTGTAGCAAAATTATTACTCCTCAGTGGCAAGATGATTACTCCTCAGTGGCAAGA
The DNA here is from genome assembly GCA_036971475.1 of Prosapia bicincta. Lineage (NCBI taxonomy): Eukaryota > Metazoa > Arthropoda > Insecta > Hemiptera > Cercopidae > Prosapia > Prosapia bicincta. The sequence goes on from JBAIZL010000007.1 coordinate 31,807,023, forward strand.
TGATTACTCATCAGTGGCAAGATGATTACTCCTCAGTGGTAAGATGGTTATTCTTCAATAGCAAGATGATTTCTCCTTAGTAGCAAGATGATTGATTACTCCTCGTTGGCAAGATGATTACCCCTCAGTGACAAGATGATTATTCCTTAGTGGCAAAATGATTATTCCTCAGTGGCAAGATGAGTATTCCTTAGTAGTACGATGAATACCTCTCAGTGGCAAGAAGATTATTCCTCAGTGGCAAAATGATTATTCTTCAGTGGTAAGACGATTATTCCTTAGTGGCAAGATGATTATTCCTTAGTGGCAAGATGAGTATTCCTCAGTGGCAAGATGAGTATTCCTTAGTAGTACGATGAATACCTCTCAGTGGTAAGATGATTATTCCTCAGTGGCAAGATGATTATTCCTCAGTGGCAAGATGAGTATTTCTTAGTAGTACGATGAATACCTCTCAGTGGCAAGATGATTATTCCTTAGTGGCAAGATGATTACTATATCACAAATTTAGAAGTGTTTTAACGAAGAAATTAATCTATTAATTATTGTGAGATTTTAAATGATCTTCTTTACAATGCTGCATGATAAATGTACAGGGAAACAATGTTAAAGGAGTTATTTGTATTATTTTCTTTGAAAACGACCTTTAAAATTTAAGACGAAATTAACAGTGACGAATTTTACGCTTATTTTATGATCACAATTCAACGAAGATTATTTAAAATTAAAAAATAATCAATTTTAAAACAAAGAAACTAAGTATTTTACAAATATCATAATTTTAAAAAGTAACTATATAATGCAAGGTGAAACCACTGGATAGACGTTTAGAAAATAAAAATAGCAAGATTCAGCAAAAACATCATCAATATTCCGCAAAATATCTTTTAAGGATTAAAAATCTTTGCTATATATGCTTTCCCAACACAAAAAACCTTTTACTTATGCTGGCTTTTTAAAAAGGAAAATCTTTCATCGAAAGGAACCGTGTAAGTACAATGACCGCTGAAGAAAAGTTGGACTCTTTCTGCATATTTACAAGGTCATTTATGTGAAAATACGCAATGTTTTAAAGTTAAAATAAAATATAAAGGAAGTTATCTGATAATATAAGAATATGTTGTTTTCCTTACATATGAGTATTTTCTTTTTATGACTGTAAAGCATTTTTAAAACATAGTTATTTATGAAAGAAAAACACTTTGTTTGGTATCTTCAAGTTCAGTTGTAAGTAAACTCTGTAGGATTTCTTACACTTCATAAAAAAAGATATATATGTGTTCACAACTTTCATTGTTTTAAATAATTTATTTATTTGTTATTTTTATTGAACCAAAACTAAATATTTTTTTATTTTTAATATAACATACATTATTGTTTATGAGATCTTAAAACATGCTTCCAAAACCTAATATATCAAATAACTTCCGTACTTTTTCAACTCCTGTTATAGTCGGGGACGTTTCACCCCCTCCCCTTATTTAACAATGCTCTAAATAAACTTATAGATCTACTCTTGGTTCTAGACTTCATTACTTCAATATTGTTCTGCGAGTTTAAGAAAGTTTTCAATGTTGGTAATCACGTCTCCCTGACACCCTTGAGAGTATGTGAGTTAGTAATTATTGGTCTTTGTTACTAAAGTTATTTTTCAACACCTTACATAGGGTAGCTAATGCTTTCATTGAAAAGATATTTTTGATAGCTTTAGTTTTATAGAATATATAAAAATCATGTTTGTGATTTTGGACACCAACGATTCAAACTTTTAGAAACTGTTGTAAACTGATTTTGAAGTACAAGTTTTTTTTGTTTCATGATACAGATGTTAATAAATTTTCATTGTTAAAAAGCTAAATTCTTTTTACAGTGGAAGATTATTGTGCTTCATTTCATCTATGAATAATCGTAGACCTTGATTTTTCTGTTTGTAGTTTAAATAATTAATTTGGAAAAATATTTCCCTTTCATTGATCGACTCCTCTCGAACTTTACGATTGGCCTGCAAGGACAAGTGCGGCGTGAGGACGGTATATTTAATGCGATGCCCGCAGTGTTTATACAGCTCTTAAATTTTCCCTTTGGCTCTTAAGACTTGCAAGCAACGCATATTTGTAATGGTTTTCGTCCCTAGGTTCTCTGACTTGTAGTCACTGTAAAACGACAAAACACCTTCTAACTGAAACTATAATAGTTGCGTACTAATATCTTTTCATTTTTCAGTTCGTTGCTTTAAAATTTAGAGTTAATTTCTTATTTATACTTTTTTATATATTACTGCAGTTTTTCATAATTTGGTGTTTAGTAAAATATTTCTTAAATGTATATATATATATACATCGCCGTTAGGAAAGCTGAATAACACAGTAATGCCCCAACATGAAATTTAGAAAACCGCCACCCCACAAAAGAAATTTCCCTTCTTTTCTAGAAAGAACAGCCTTTCTAGTGCAGTGGGCGGTGGGCATTCTTATAAAATATATATTTTAAAATATTGAAAACTTTACCTTTTTGTGTCGTACAATTATGAAGGTTACCTCCATAGCACCCTTGGATCCATTGATCGAAGAATGATCCTTTGGTCTCCAATGGCACAGGTCTGTTAAGAACCTCACTCAATCGCTTCTTATTCAACTCCTGATCCTGACTTGCTTTATTAAATAAAAAAAGGATCGGCAAAATCAAATACGTAGCGGTCAGTTGATAATAAACTTTGACCGTACTGTGCTGCCCTCAGTCGAACTATTAGTAACTACTTGCGCTAAACTCCGGCTACTTGGCGGCAATAGAAAAAACGTTACGATTTATATATATATATATATATATATATATATATATATATATATATATAAAGAATTTCAAACTTTTTTTGTTTAGTGGAGAAAGCACTTACTATCATCAAGTCTTCGTTTGATTTCCCTAAACAATTCTCATATGGTAACCTTATGTAGTACCCTCATGTAGTACCCTTATTTGCAAGTTTTGCTCAGTATTTTAAATCTTTAGATTCCACCAAAAAGCTATTATTAGTTGTAGTAGAGTATTAAGAAGTTATTGACTAACCTCGGAACGGTTGTCAGCCCTTAATAATGCAATACTACTTGTATTGTAATTGACAACAAGGTGTCATTTATCATCTTGAAGTGACTAATTTCACTTCACACACACACACACACACACACACACACACACTAACCCACCACTAACTTGTTTTACAGTGTTTTACTTTTTCTTATTATTCTGTTTTAGTTGGCAAAACTATTTTCCTACACATGGACAATGGGGTTATTCTTATGCAAGACGGTCCACTACATGCAAAGTGTTTCTGCTATTTGCTCAGTGCTTACACTCACTGCAATGAGCGTGGAGAGGTATGTTGTTCCATAACAAAGCCAAATCTAACCTAGAATAAGTATAAAAATACATTTTTATATTACCGTAGCTTGTATATTATTGTATTACACTTAGACTTTGTAATCCTCAAGGATTTTCCTTTAGGTGTCTGTTTGACCATCAAGATGTACTTAGGCGACAAATCAAACATAAAAAAACACTGGGAATTACAAACATCGTAATGTATTACAAATAAATTAGTAACACACAAGTTGACCACCCAATGCCAATACATGACAGTAATAATTAAGAATTAAGACATCAACAAAAAGGTACATGATTTCATTCAAAACAATATCACGGCAATAAAAGGTGACCCAACATTAAATACAACATACAAGTTACAGAAGCAATCAACAAAACAAATTCCACTTGACATCAAAAAGAGTTACAACAAATTAAATCCATAGCTCATAAACTAAACCCTTATTAACAAAACAGATATCCCTAGCTTACCTTAAAAAATCGCACCATCGCCCTATCCCATCTTCTAGCTACATTTCTCGACAGAACCATCCGAAACCACATAAAATTCAATAAACGTTATTCAGTTGAAAAAAGCTTGAATTTAATTACTTAAATCAAAAACGTAAATATTACACCCCCTCGTCTCAAACCTCTACGTCAACATTTCCAACCCAGAAACCATAAATATCCTCCAGAACATGATCTGAGGCATAAACCCTACAACGGAATCATTAATCCAACAAAATTAATCAAATCACGAAATTATATTACCTACAATGAATCTTCCTACGCACCCAAAAATCCCTCTTTATTGTGTTCCATATAGCTTGACCGAAATAATCATACAACGCGTTGAACAAAATGACCTTTTACATAATAACGAATACACAGACAAACATCGTATACTGCTACTGATCACATTAAACAATAGAAATAAAATCCGAACACATATAACGCTAACACATCTCAACCCCATACACCCAAATCTAACATACACATAAAAAACCAATGCCTTAATTTCCTATAAAACATACACCACAAACCCAACAACACTGACACCCCTATTCATAACCAGTCAAACCACAATCAACAACACAAACTAGAGGCTCACACCACTATGACCTATCACCTATTGAAAACATCCAAAAAATACAAGAACTCGACCAAGAGTTTAACACCATATAACATTGACCACAAACCAATAATACAACACAACAATGTTTGATAAACTATATAACCGCATGGAAAAAACTTATCAACCCAGCACCAAAAACCAAACTTGACAAACCCATAAAATATATACACAGCCATTCAGATCATCAAGAACTCAAACATTAGGCAACACATTCCGTAAATTTAGTTATAACGTAGCCTACTCTACACACAACACTACCAACAAACCATATAAACCCCCAACCCTCAACAAACAATTGTAAATAAACGAAGACATTTACAACTCTGCTGGCGTATATACAAACTATCTTGCAGTTCGTGTCCCAGATTCTACATATTCCAAACAGGAAGGTTATTTTACACGCTCTACCAAGAACACACAAAAGCACTGACAAACAAAAACATTTAATCAAACACTTAATATACATAAACCACAACTACACATTCATAACATTAAACAAAATGAAAATAACTTACGCCACCCAATCGAACAGTATCCAATATACAAACATTTCAAGCTAATCCCAACGCACTTACTCAACACCTTATTACATTATAACTCACGTAGACTTTCTGGCATCATAACCCTCAAATACATTTCGAAAATCACCTAAAATCTCTAACCCATCTCCACTCTCTCCTAAAAGAACCCAAAGAACAGTACGATCAGAGTTAACAACAAGTTGAATCTACCTAAACGGCCGTCCTTTGTAAAAAAAACGTAAATGCTACATAGTCAATGCAACATAACAATATATGATTTACTGTTTTAGTTAAATACAATATACACACAATATACAATATAAATAGATTGGGTTTTAAAATAAACGTTTAGCGTTTTTAGAGTGTCATGTTTGTAAGAGTCAACAAATTCGGATAATTCATTTTATTTCAGTAATAGGGCTGAATTTTAATGAAAGTTATTAGAATTTTAAAGTGTTTGATTTCTTGTGTTCCAGATACTACGCCATTGTTCATCCAATGAAAGCCAAGTATCTATGTACAATCAGCCAGGCTAGGAAAATTGTATTAGCAATTTGGTTAGCGTCATTCGTATTGGCAGTGCCCATTCTGTTTGTGCAGGTAAAACTACATTACTGCATCGAACATTTGATTCCCAACAATCTAAGTGATTAGTCGAAAACAGGTCTCACTCTACAATCTCTCCCCCCCTGCTCTCTCCCGTCACTCTCTTTCACACACACACACACACACACACACACACACACACACACACACACACACACACACAACACACAGTCGCACATACACGCACACGCGCACACTCGCACGCACGCGCACACGCGCGCGCACACACACACACACACACACGCACACACACACACACATATATATATATATATATATATATATATATATATATATATATATATATATATATATATATATTAAAGATAGTGATACGTTTGCTTGTAATATAATTAATTTTCCATGAGCCCTTGTAAATATTTTGGTGTTTTCACTTCACTTGAATTTGTTCATTACCTAATTTGTCTGGATCTATTTTTATAAATTCATTTTTAACCATTTCTTTATTCCTTTAATTAATTTCATATTTACTATTTTAGGAAATCTGTGTATATTATTGATAACATGAGTAGCTACATTTGATTTGTAACCTAAATGTTCGGTTCTATATAAGCGTTTAAATGATCTTTATATCTTTATTTTAATTTCTTTTTTGATTCTACTACATATTGATTACAATATTGACATTTTATATTATATATATATATCATTTCTTTCGAGGGTATTATTTTTGTTATTGTTGTTTATTTTATTTTTAAATTTATTATAAGTTTTATAAGTAATTTTTAAATTTGTTTCTTTAGATAATATTATAACTTTGTTTATTTCGATACCTGTAAGTGTAAAAGTTGTCAAACGTTTTTCTCCTGCATTATTTACAATGTTATGGTTGATTTTCTCTTTCTTATTCTTATTTTTTAATTTATCTATAGTTTTTTATATCAATTTTTTATTTACACAATTTAATATTTTGTCAATATTTAAACCATTATTATTTGATATATATATATATATATATATATATATATATATATACATATATATATAAATATATATATATATTTATATATATATATATATAAATATATATATATATATATATATATATATATATATATATATAATCCATCATCTACATATCGAAACCAGTGTCCATTTTGATCATATGTTTTAATAATTTTATATATTTTAATGTCTATATTGTGTAACATTTTCACAATTGGAGACATTGGAGCCTCTGTTGTTAATTCAACTTCTTGTTTATATATTTTATTATTATAAAAAAAGGTTTTTATATTTATTACGATTTTTAATGTAATTATTGTTTCTTGACATCAAACTACTTAGAAGGTCATTGATGTCATGGGAAAAATTACCATGAAAATATAAATAAATCAATAAACATGTGGCTGAATTGTAGTACATATGATTTAATTTTTGTAAAAAAAATTTTATATCATTATTTTTCCCGAAAATGCTAATACTTATTTTATTTGCGAAAAATCTATAAATTAAACCTATTCTTGTATTTGAAATATTTTTATTCATTAATTATATATAGCTCGCGACTTTCCTAACTTAAAGCTTATAATAACTAAGGCATCTATTAATTTTTAGGTATATTGTAAACATGTCTATAAGCTTGAACCTTCTTTAGTACGGAAAGATTATGTTTAACAGAATTGTTAGGAGTAAGCATTGTGTTGCAGAATTGTCTTTTGGTAAATCTAATTAATAAAAAGAGTCTATCAGATAAACTTCCCTTTTAAGCATAGGGATACGCAGGCATATGCAATCCACAATATTATTCACAAGAACTGTTGTGGGAAGGACATTCAACTTATTTACATGATTTAATGGGTTTCCATTCATCTTTAATAATAAACTATAAAAACATTATATATATATATATATATATATATATATATATATATATATATATCCAAAACCTTTAGAATAGGTAGTATCCAAACTTTTCAGATGGTACTCAATCTGTTTCACTTACTTCACATCTATGTATTACATTCGCTCATGTCAATATGTGATTTCATTTATTAAATATTTTACTTACAATGGACATATTGTATCGTATTCATGAGATCTTGTGTAATTTTTGAATCTTTTTAAATTCCTTCTATTAGCTCACACTCTCCTGATATATATCTTGTACACATTTTCAATGGTTATTAAAATACTTTTTTATTCATCCATTCAAGTAAAAATACTTTTTTTTATCTTATAGTGGATGGCAATTGATGTTAATAAAGTTTTATCAAATATCTATTCAGTAATTAAACTATAAAAAAATGAGGGTCTAACAACATTCGAACTGTGAATCTTCATGTTCAAAATCTAGCGCTTTGGCATTGCGCCAACTTTCCAATAACTAGAAATCAATTTCTCAAAGACATATATGCAATTTTTCTTCTACCTGTTTGTCGTCGAAACTATTGTACAACCTTAAACTGTTGCCATGGTTACCAGAAAATATCATAAATATTGCTCAGGGTTAAAAATAGTGTAAACAATAAATAAACAAACAACCGTGAAATAAACAAACTATGCAAAAAGAAACTACGATACAACGCAAGCGACGATTAGAAAATGAAAGTTAAAAGCACCAGGAAAGGTTTGTAAATGAAACAGAAGATGCTAAGCGCCTACGCATATACAACCGAAACAAAAGATTACGGGATGCGTCTCAAGTGCAGCGCGAAACTCGAATATGAGCTGATCTTCAAAGACATGCAGTATTACTAAAAAATGTAGTTCAAGAACAACGCGAAATACGATACTAGATGTAAGACATAGAGAAATGTTAATAATATAAAATGATACTCAAGAGCAACGTGAAACACTATTAAAAGAATTTTGTCGTAATCAATAGGAAATGAAACTAAAGAACAACGCTAAGCTCGCCAAGAAAAAGACCATTTTCAGCATCAATATCATTGAGAACCGTAAATGCACAACTCGCTACATTCGAAAGTGTCATAAACACATTCTTTGACAGAATTGCGAAATCTGTACGAAACGATGTCATCCCAATCAAGATGCAAAATGTTATTTGACCGAAACGAAATCGAATGACAATTGAGGTCAATAAAGTTTTTTGAACTACTTACTCATTACTTCAATTTAAAAGAAGCTAATGTCAAGGTAGGATTCGAACTGAATAACTACATGTTTGAAATCTTTGGCACTTGGGGAGCTTTTCCATAGCAAAAATTCTGTTACTTAAAGATGTATATTAAATTATAAAATAAAGGTTTCTTGCAATATTGAAGCATTACAAGAGATCGAGAGAAAGAGAAATTATGGACCACCACCAACTTCATAAAATAGAAAAAAAAAAAAAAGTGAATAAATAGTAACAAACACAGTAACCATAACAAACAGTAAGTAGTAAAAATAATAATCCAACGCCATATACTGTATAGAGAGGGAAATGAAAGATTTGAAGGAAATTCGATTTCTATTTTCCCACTTAATATTGTGGTTCTGACATATGTATACAGATATTTATATTAATTGTAATTATAAAATAAAAAGTAACTAAATTAAAATTTTTCTTTGTTGACCTCAGCAGGAATTTACTTGAAAAACATTTGTAATTACTTCTCTTAAACTGAGTCCGTTTGCCTTATTCATATCCAATATTACTCTATATATTTCGTCTTGATCAAATTTAATTTTTTCTTCTTCAATATTTTTACTTAGTTTTCTTATGATGTTATTACCACCTCCACTTATTACTACTTATGATGTAAAAAAATTACTAATTTTTTTTTTAATGATTAGGAAAATAAAAATTATAAAATTATGTTTTATTATAACAGCAATATGTTCCTGGTTAGCGTTATAATATGATTTTAGCCGAATGATATAACGAAGACTAATAATTATCCTTAATTAGATATAATATCTCACAGCCGCATCAGGCATTGGGAGATGGAAGCGTCACGTCTCATCTCCATCAGGAATGGATGGTAGCATTCCTGAGGTAGGGAACGTAGATCTGGAATGTACCTTCATTAAGGAAGGAATGACGGTCCTAGAAGATTTAATCACGGATCATGTAATGAGGATGCTCCTGAACTAGCCCAGGAACATTAAGATGTGATTACATACACAAAACATTTTTTTTAAATGTAATTCAGGCCATTTTATACATAACGACCGTCTTGTTTTAACTTTTCCACACTTTTGAAATAATCATCTATTGTATGATCCACCTACGATACTATTAACAAACCTATTCTAAGTACCTACATTACAATTTTATAGTTTATTAAACAAAACAAATGATGTTTGGAAATAACACATCCTCAATCTTCAAACACTGGTTTCTGATTAGTCAATTTGTCTACTTCCGTCCATTAACGATATATAAAGAATTGTGAGTAATGAGTATACAGAATGATACGAGAAACCACAATTATATAAAAAAGAATCATGATTCACGAGTGGAGACGAAACATTTGACGTACAACTACTCTTATTAGGTATACACTATATTAGGATATACACTACATCACACTTCAGAGAAGGATTGTTGGAATAAAGAAAGTAACACAATTACAGAAATTTTGATGTCCGGAAGAAAATGTTTAGCCCACTTCCTCCCCACATTAACTGAATAAATCTAACTAAATACTTAAACTATGTTTTTCTTGTGTTTGGGAATATTATGTTACCGGTATCAGTAAGTTTTTTTTTGACTGGGGTATCTCGATTTGCAATATGAGGAAAAATATATATGTGGTGTTTGTGTGTGTGTGTGTGTGTGTGTGTGTGTGTGTGTGTGTGTGTGTGTGTGTGTGTGTGTGTGTGTATGTATGTGTGTGTGTGTGTGTGTGTGTGTGTGTGTGTGTGTGTGTGTGTGTGTGTGTGTGTTTGTGTGTGTGTGTGTGTGTGTGTGTGTGTGTGTGTGTGTGTGTGTGTGTGTGTGTGTGTGTGTGTGTGTGTGTGTGGGTGAGTGTGTGTGTGTGTGTGTGCGCGCGCTTGTGTGTGTGTGTTGTGTTATGTGTGTGTGTGTGTGTGTGAGCGTGTGAGCGCGTGCGTATGATTTTTAGAAATGAATAACATTTATTTGATAGTAATTTCCGAAAAAACGTTTTTTTATAATAACAAAACTGTTTGTACGACCTTAAAAACATAGAAGCAATTTTACCATTTCAAAGAATGTGTTTTTTTGTATTTTGAGGATGTTTGTTTGCCAATAGATAGGTTCGGTTGATACTTTGTTTTATACGAGGCGTAACATAAAATAAGGGTTGGTATTCGTTCTATAAATTTATTTATCACCTGGTATTTATTTCATTAGAGTAACCTGGGTGTTTATTTTAGGCTTACGGGTATGAATTAGCTTGACAATTGTGTATAGAGATTCCTTGTAATTCAATGTTGCTTGATCCGATTATGTAATCTCTATTCTAGGTTTAAGTGACAAACTTATAACCTTCGTGATAAACCCATTGATGGTAACCTTTTTTAAAATAAATACAAACATTTATAACGACTTTCGTCACACAAGGATTTAGATCCTTGGCGGATTTTAAATCCTTAGTGTTAAAATAAAATAAAAACTCTCTCAGATATTTGGCCTAGATATCAAGTCTACAAAAACAAATATGTTTCCGTGGTAATGAATTGTGACACGACGTGTTTTCACCCAGATACCCCGCGATAGTTTTATAGAGGAAACTTGTGCAGTAGCTAATAAGCCTTTGATATGATGCTGCCCCAGATTTCCTATGAAACTGAAGTAGACTCAATGGATGTGTATCATAAATAACAAGTTTTCTTCATCACTTTTTGTAGCTTGTAATAGTTTCTCGTCCTCCTCACTTTAATCTTCTTCAGATCAATTTTGTTATAATGTTCAGTCAGTAGAATATATTGAAGCTGATAAATAAATACATAAGTTCAAGAATTTTCGTTCATCGCTAAAATAAATACAACATGTAATAAAATAATTCATTATAAATATATTTTAAGTTTGAAAGTGTATAACAAAAATCCATTTGGTGTGTAACAAACAAGAAAAAGCATTAGAAAGTGATAAATGTAGGTTTTTACAAGAAAGGTGTAGACATTTATTTTATTCTACTTGTATTCATTAACAATTGCTAAGTGCAGCACCTATTCTTCACTTCCTCACATTATTTTCATCGACCTCTTTCCACTATTTCTCCACTTCACAAAAAACCAAACAGCTTGTACAAGTTACATACTTCATTATACATTCTGCTTCTAGATTTAATTGACGTCGTTTTAAAACACGACTATCTTTGTTTAGGCAATATTTCACGTTTATTCGATCACCTTTTGTTACCAAAACTACATTCTATAACAAGATAAGTTATTTTAAATAGTGTTCGCCATAATCAACGGTTACAATTTATATTATTTATTGGTAGACAAGCATAACTTTATTTTTGTAACACACTCGATTAATAAATAATTGTTTATTAACATCGTTTGGTGTGCGTTTGTGTATTAAAGATTATGTTCATATTTTTTTTTTATTATGAGGCATTTCAAATTTTTTATTTTTGCTACCTTAAAATCATTTTATTGTCGTTTACTATGAGTAACATTTGCAAAACCATCTAAGATGGAGTAACCTTTCAACTTTTACCTAAGTTTTTGCTTCTCAAGATAGAAACAGCGAAGTTTACTATTGTTACAGATCCAGATGGTAGTTGGGGAACGGATCAAAGCGCACTGGTGCGTCAGGAACTGGGACAACATCTCGCTCTGGAGGTTTTATGAGGTGTACATGTTACTGCTTGTCCTAATGTTACCGACCGTGGTCATGGCAGTGACATACACTGCCATCTGTTGGGAGATATGGAGCGTCATGCAAGCTAAATACCACATGTCAAGTGGCAAAGCGTAAGTTAACTTCTCATGGCTTTTACCACCAAATTAAATATTTACAAAACATTCTATTTATATTAATACAATGATATTTATTGTTTTTTAACGTTAAAATTGAGTTGTATGCTCATTTCTCGAAAGTGTTGAAATAACATCAATTGTTCTTGTTATGTTGGGTTTTCTGCCATTGGTATGTACGACCTAATAGAAACTTAAAATACTATAACAATTTCAATTCTAGTTACTTTTATTTTAGTTTAGTTCTGCATGACCAAATCTCAAATTTTATATTTCTGATTATTTAGCAGGGTTGAGTCCAAGTATGTTATTGGTTCTCAGAGCTATTCTTTGTAGAGCGGTCTGGTTTGAGATAACTACCTAAACTTCAAATCAAACCTCTACAACAATCCACAGTTTTTTATTACTGCTTAATTTGCGTATATATAACACTTAATAATTAGATTTGCATTCATTCCGATTCTAAAACTTCAAAGTATAACAATACTTATTTAAACCAGAAATCTATAGTTAATACTGTTAATTTATTACAAAACGTTTTTCTGGAAGACATGCCAGAATTACGACTGCATGCGTAACAAATTCGATTAGAATACATTTTAAATTTTGTAGATCCGAAAACAAGGTTTTGTTCACTATAAGCTAGTCTTTATAGAATAACTTTTATAGGTGTGAAAACTTTTTTTTATTCTTTAATTTGTGATCATGAACGAAAGATATGTAAATGTATCTAAAGGATGATTATAAAATGCCTTACCAGAATTTACTTGCAAACTTATTAACGCGGCATTGCCACGGTGAATTTAAAAGTTATTTTTCTTATATTCGTAAATGCATTATTTTAGAAATGAAAAGGAGCGCTTTCAAAGGTAACCTGTTGGCATCGTTATCAATAAAACATTATGGATTTACAAAAAAAAAAAATGGAGGTTCTCAAGATTTATTTTAACTGATACAGTAAAAAAATTTCTTTATCTTAAATTGAAATAGCAACATTTATAAGGGATATGATTATTGTAGGATCATAAAATCCCTGGTTTGAGATACAGTGTAGGATCAAAAACGCACAGAATGGAATTATAGTAAAGGATCATAAAATCCCAAGTATGGGATACAGTGAAGGATCAAAAACCAACGGAATGGAATATAGTAGAGGTAAATAAAATCCCTGATATGAAATACAGTGAATGAAAAAACCCATGAACGGGGTATAGTAAAGGATTATAAAATCGCTGGTATGAGATACAGTGAAGGATCAAAAACGCACGGAATGGGATATAGTAAATGATCATAAAATCCCAAGTATGGGATACAGTGAAGAATTAAAAACCAACGGAATGGAACTTAGTAATGGATTATAAAATCGCTGGTATGAGATACAGTGAAGGATTAAAAAAGCAAGGAATGCGATATAGTAAAGGATTATGAAATTAAAAGTATGGGATACAGTGAAGGATCAAACACCGACGGAGTGGGATATAGTAAAGCATTATAAAATCTCTGGTATGAGATACAGTGAAGGATCAAAAACGCACGGAATGCGATATAGTAAAGGATTATAAAATCTCTGGTATGAGATACAGTGAAGAAATAAAAACCCTCGGAATGGAATATAGTAAAAGATCATAAAATCCCAAGTATGGGATACAGTGAAGGATCAAACACCGACTGAGTGGGATATAGTAAAGGATTATAAAATCTCTGGTATGAGATACAGTGAAGAAATAAAAACCCTCGGAATGGAATATAGTAAAAGATCATAAAATCCCAAGTATGGGATACAGTGAAGGATCAAACACCGACGGAGTGGGATATAGTAAAGCATTATAAAATCGCTGGTATGAGATACAGTGAAGGATCAAAAACGCACGGAATGGGATATAGTAAAAGATCATAAAATCCCAAGTATGGGATACAGTGAAGAATCAAACACCGACGCAGTGGGATATAGTAAAGCATTATAAAATCGCTGGTATGAGATACAGTGAAGGATCAAAAACGCATGGAATGGGATATAGTAAAAGATCATAAAATCCCAAGTATGGGATACAGTGAAGAATCAAACACCGACGCAGTGGGATATAGTAAAGCATTATAAAATCGCTGGTATGAGATACAGTGAAGGATCAAAAACGCACGGAATGCGATATAGTAAAGGATTATAAAATTCCAAGTATGGGATACAGTGAAGGATCAAACACCGACGCAGTGGGATATAGTAAAGCATTATAAAATCGCTGGTATGAGATACAGTGAAGGATCAAAAACGCACGGAATGCGATATAGTAAAGGATTATAAAATTCCAAGTATGGGATACAGTGAAGGATCAAACACCGACGGAGTGGGATATAGTAAAGCATTATAAAATCGCTGGTATTAGATACAGTGAAGGATCAAAAACGCACGGAATGCGATATAGTAAAGGATTATAAAATTCCAAGTATGGGATACAGTGAAGGATCAAACACCGACGTAGTGGGATATAGTAAAGCATTATAAAATCGCTGGTATGAGATACAGTGAAGGATCAAAAACGCATGGAATGCGATATAGTAAAGGATTATAAAATTCCAAGTATGGAATACAGTGAAGGATCAAACACCGACGGAGTGGGATATAGTAAAGCATTATAAAATCGCTGGTATGAGATACAGTGAAGGATCAAAAACGCACGGAATGCGATATAGTAAAGGATTATAAAATTCCAAGTATGGGATACAGTGAAGGATCAAACACCGACGTAGTGGGATATAGTAAAGCATTATAAAATCGCTGGTATGAGATACAGTGAAGGATCAAAAACGCACGGAATGCGATATAGTAAAGGATTATAAAATTCCAAGTATGGGATACAGTGAAGGATCAAACACCGACGTAGTGGGATATAGGGATTATAAAATCTCTGATGAGATACAGTGAAGAAATAAAAACCCACGGAATGGGATATAGTAAAGGATTATAAAATCGCTATTTTGTGATACATTGAAGGAAAACCCCATGGAATGTGATATAGTAAAGGATTATAAAGACCCAGGTATGGAGATACAATATAGGATCAAAACCCCATGGAAAGGGATATAGTAACGGACTAAAAAACCTCTGGTATGAGATAGAGTGAAGGATCAAAAACTCATGGAATGGAATATATAGTAAAGGATTAAATAATCACTGTTATGAGGTACAGGGAAGGAAAAATCCCCAAGGAATGGGATATAGTAAAGGATTATAAAATTCCAAGTATGGGATACAGTGAAGGATCAAACACCGACGTAGTGGGATATAGTAAAGCATTATAAAATCGCTGGTATGAGATACAGTGAAGGATCAAAAACGCATGGAATGCGATATAGTAAAGGATTATAAAATTCCAAGTATGGGATACAGTGAAGGATCAAACACCGACGGAGTGGGATATAGTAAAGCATTATAAAATCGCTGGTATGAGATACAGTGAAGGATCAAAAACGCACGGAATGCGATATAGTAAAGGATTATAAAATTCCAAGTATGGGATACAGTGAAGGATCAAACACCGACGTAGTGGGATATAGGGATTATAAAATCTCTGATGAGATACAGTGAAGAAATAAAAACCCACGGAATGGGATATAGTAAAGGATTATAAAATCGCTATTTTGTGATACATTGAAGGAAAACCCCATGGAATGTGATATAGTAAAGGATTATAAAGACCCAGGTATGGATATACAATATAGGATCAAAACCCCATGGAAAGGGATATAGTAACGGACTATAAAACCTCTGTTATGAGATAGAGTGAAGGATCAAAAACTCATGGAATGGAATATATAGTAAAGGATTAAATAATCACTGTTATGAGGTACAGGGAAGGAAAAATCCCCAAGGAATGGGATATAGTAAAGGATTATAAAATTCCAAGTATGGGATACAGTGAAGGATCAAACACCGACGTAGTGGGATATAGTAAAGCATTATAAAATCGCTGGTATGAGATACAGTGAAGGATCAAAAACGCATGGAATGCGATATAGTAAAGGATTATAAAATTCCAAGTATGGGATACAGTGAAGGATCAAACACCGACGGAGTGGGATATAGTAAAGCATTATAAAATCGCTGGTATGAGATACAGTGAAGGATCAAAAACGCACGGAATGCGATATAGTAAAGGATTATAAAATTCCAAGTATGGGATACAGTGAAGGATCAAACACCGACGTAGTGGGATATAGTAAAGCATTATAAAATCGCTGGTATGAGATACAGTGAAGGATCAAAAACGCACGGAATGCGATATAGTAAAGGATTATAAAATTCCAAGTATGGGATACAGTGAAGGATCAAACACCGACGTAGTGGGATATAGGGATTATAAAATCTCTGATGAGATACAGTGAAGAAATAAAAACCCACGGAATGGGATATAGTAAAGGATTATAAAATCGCTATTTTGTGATACATTGAAGGAAAACCCCATGAAATGTGATATAGTAAAGGATTATAAAGACCCAGGTATGGAGATACAATATAGGATCAAAACCCCATGGAAAGGGATATAGTAACGGACTATAAAACCTCTGGTATGAGATAGAGTGAAGGATCAAAAACTCATGGAATGGAATATATAGTAAAGGATTAAATAATCACTGTTATGAGGTACAGGGAAGGAAAAATCCCCAAGGAATGGGATATAGTAAAGGATTATAAAATTCCAAGTATGGGATACAGTGAAGGATCAAACACCGACGTAGTGGGATATAGTAAAGCATTATAAAATCGCTGGTATGAGATACAGTGAAGGATCAAAAACGCACGGAATGCGATATAGTAAAGGATTATAAAATTCCAAGTATGGGATACAGTGAAGGATCAAACACCGACGTAGTGGGATATAGGGATTATAAAATCTCTGATGAGATACAGTGAAGGATCAAAAACGCACGGAATGGGATATAGTAAAGGATTATAAAATCGCTATTTTGTGATACATTGAAGGAAAACCCCATGGAATGTGATATAGTAAAGGATTATAAAGACCCAGGTATGGATATACAATATAGGATCAAAACCCCATGGAAAGGGATATAGTAACGGACTATAAAACCTCTGGTATGAGATAGAGTGAAGGATCAAAAACTCATGGAATGGAATATATAGTAAAGGATTAAATAATCACTGTTATGAGGTACAGGGAAGGAAAAATCCCCAAGGAATGGGATATAGTAAAGGATTATAAAATTCCAAGTATGGGATACAGTGAAGGATCAAACACCGACGTAGTGGGATATAGTAAAGCATTATAAAATCGCTGGTATGAGATACAGTGAAGGATCAAAAACGCATGGAATGCGATATAGTAAAGGATTATAAAATTCCAAGTATGGGATACAGTGAAGGATCAAACACCGACGGAGTGGGATATAGTAAAGCATTATAAAATCGCTGGTATGAGATACAGTGAAGGATCAAAAACGCACGGAATGCGATATAGTAAAGGATTATAAAATTCCAAGTATGGGATACAGTGAAGGATCAAACACCGACGTAGTGGGATATAGTAAAGCATTATAAAATCGCTGGTATGAGATACAGTGAAGGATCAAAAACGCACGGAATGCGATATAGTAAAGGATTATAAAATTCCAAGTATGGGATACAGTGAAGGATCAAACACCGACGTAGTGGGATATAGGGATTATAAAATCTCTGATGAGATACAGTGAAGAAATAAAAACCCACGGAATGGGATATAGTAAAGGATTATAAAATCGCTATTTTGTGATACATTGAAGGAAAACCCCATGGAATGTGATATAGTAAAGGATTATAAAGACCCAGGTATGGAGATACAATATAGGATCAAAACCCCATGGAAAGGGATATAGTAACGGACTATAAAACCTCTGGTATGAGATAGAGTGAAGGATCAAAAACTCATGGAATGGAATATATAGTAAAGGATTAAATAATCACTGTTATGAGGTACAGGGAAGGAAAAATCCCCATGGAATGGGATATAGTAAAGGATTATAAAATGGATTGTATGAAATACAGCGAAGCATCAAAATATCCAAAGTATGGGCTACAGGATAGTATCATATACTCCCTAGAATTTAATGACTTATATGAAACATAAAACTTCATATGGGCTGCAGCGAACTATCAGAAACCTTGTTTCTACCAGAAAAGCCATTGTTAGTTATAGAGAAAAGTATCATGACATCAAATGTGCATTGTTGTTACTTGAAGAGTTCCTACTTCTTATACGAATAATAAAACACTTCGCTACCTCTTACACGTCTTATACAAAGAGGTATAAGAAAGGTTTTGAGGAACAAATATCGTCTAAAAAGTGTGAAGCTTACTACAAAATAAGGGAAAATGATGGCAAGACGTGGTCAGTGTCGTTTACAAAAGGTGTACCTACTCAAAAGACATACAGGGACATTTCCCAATAATCAGTAAAAGTAACAAAATAAATCTTTTAAAATATTTCAAATATATTTTGTTTATTATGTTACTGTAAATACTTTTACGGCGCAGTAACGCTCACGCCTAGATGGCAGCAAAGTGTTTTCAACACGAGATATATTGTATTGTTTTAAAACTATAAACTAATACAAATAAAACATTACAATCGTGCTGTGTAAATATATTACGCTTTCCCATGAACAAATCTCTATCGAAATGTCTCTTTGTCAGTTGCGTCCATTAATTCAAACAGTAGGCCTATCCTCTTCACGTGTCACGTATCCCATTATTTTCCGACTATTCACGAAAAGAGCTCGATATGGACCCTGAAATCCGAATCCTTATTGCATATATAATATCTCCATGCACATGTGAGGTGGAGGTAAAACATTAAAAAGTGGACGAGTTTTAGGGGATCCAGGGGTATGTGTAGAGAGTAATGCCTCAATTTAACAATTTTAAATATTTTTGGAAGATCAAAAATTTCGTCCAATAATTTCTAATTTTAACAATTACTATTACACTTCAGAGCAAAGAGTCTTAATATTTTTTTCTTGTTGTTATTCATCCCACAAAAGACAAATGATATCTTTCATTATTATTTTTAAACTATTAATCTATATGTACAAAAATGTATGAGCCTTATGCATATAAACCACTGATCTGATCGCCATTGGAACTTTGGGATATAGTTGAGTACATTCCTGGGAATGTTTCTGGCGACATAACTATTTTTTCTAACATGTAATTTTTAAGTGCCAAAATAGCATAAAATATTACTTTCGGACTTATCTTATCTTGAGACATTTCATTGTATTACTTTCAAATTTTGGTTGCTAGGCAACACTCAACAATCTAAAATTATTTTCCAACACATTTCAAACAATATACATAAAATATTGTATATCTGAATGCACTTCAGTAAATAACATTCAATCAAAAACTTTTATTCTCACACAATTCTCGATCGACAATATAAGTTCAGCTCTTTTTAACACGCCATTCATTGACTTTTAGGCGATACGAAGTTCGCCAAGTCAGCTAATCTATATATATATATATATATATATATATATATATATATATATATATATATATATATATATAAATATAAAATACGTTTTCTTGTTTAATAATTTAAAACAACACAGGTTATTCAAATACAAGAATATTTATTATTTTAAATCCAAAGCTTTTCGTTGGCAAACAGTACCAACATCATCAGGAATCAATTCCTGATGATGTTGGTACTGTTTGCCAACGAAAAGCTTTGGATTTAAAATAATAAATATTCTTGTATTTGAATAACCTGTGTTGTTTTAAAATATATATATATATATATATATATATATATATATATATATATATATATATATATATATATATATATATATATATATATATATATATAAATATCGCAATATATTATAACATAATTTTTAAAGACACAATACAACGGGGTTTTACTATTTATTATTTTATTGAATGATATTTCTCTATTTAAAAAACAAAAAAAAAAAACTACTCAAGAACAATTCATTAACATTTATTATTACAATTTTATTTCAACATCTAAACACAAAACAAAAATTTACAACTTAACAAGTTTTAACACAATATACTAAAATTCGATTCTTTAAATTTGAGTTACAAGGTTTTTATACCCTTGGCTAGTTTAAGATCTCTTGATATCTCGGGGTTATAGCATGGGCTATATTTTTTTTTTATTCTTAGGTTAATTAAATAAATTTTGAACAAACAATATTAAATTTTGAAATTAGCTTTAATAAATATTTTCCGGATGGAAATACTTTAATTTTGAATATACTAAAAAGGCTAAACTATTTGAACTGGATTATTTCTTATTACTTACTATTAATTAACTACAAGATATTCTAATGTACAAATTTAACTTCTCTATTATCTTAAAAGTCCACTAAAATTGGTTTTTATAGCGCTAATAACGTATCAAATATCGAAATTTCAGTTAGCTTACGTAAGATTCCGTTCTCTCCAAATTTGACTTTTTACACACTTAAATTCGTTCTATTTACTTCACTTTATATTAACACAGTATTACATTTTGTAATTCACTTCTCCTTAATTTAAGTTGGCCAATCTTCTTAACAAAACGGTATAATTTAGACGAACTCTTTCCAAATAAATAGAATTTTGACTGCACAGCAAGGTCTGCTTCCTCTAGTAGCGTCACCCACGCTATCTCCACTCAACTAACG
This sequence comes from Prosapia bicincta, assembly GCA_036971475.1. Taxonomy (NCBI): domain Eukaryota; kingdom Metazoa; phylum Arthropoda; class Insecta; order Hemiptera; family Cercopidae; genus Prosapia; species Prosapia bicincta. The sequence goes on from JBAIZL010000007.1 coordinate 31,828,200, forward strand.
CGTCCTTTTTACTTTTAGCACCGTTAACGAAAAAAATATGGCCGCCTTCTTCTTAAAAAAAAACACATATGGGTTATAATTTAGTTCGATTTCTTTCCACTAGACTTTACATCAGACTTACTTTCTTCTGTTTTTACAGCTGATGTTTCCTTGACTTTCACACATGTTAATGTCAACGAACTATTTTCACCGTTTTACAGCTGATGCGTCCACAATGAGCTTGTTTAGAATGGCGTTTTAACTTGGTTAAACCTGGTTGAAACTTACTGTTTTAATTTCCTATCCTCAACAAACCTTCCAGTGTTTATTTTATTAATATTATTAGTGTGTGAAGTGTCTTTGTTTTTTTACTTTTGAAATAGTTCTGAATTGTGTGTGTTTTGCTTGGTCTTTCATAAACATAACCTTTCAATTTTCTTTTGTTTACAAACGTGTTCACTTTCTCCTTCAAGTAATTACTTAGCCCTATGTTCCTACAGTTTACAAATTTGTTTACACATAACCATTATTAGATTATCTTATTTTAATTTATGTGTTAGGTTATTTGATATAACAAATTTCCTAATACATTTCCAGTTCAAAAACCTTGTTTACAATTCTATGCTTTTACCTAAATTTAGTTTTCATTTAACCTAACCAATATCTTAATGAATTTCTTCCTAAATTTTGAGTGAGTTATTTCTCATCTATTTTCCAATTCTTAAATAATATTATATAGCCCATTCTATAAATGTTACAATGTCCCCTAATTTAATTTAAATTAAAAAAAATATTACTAATCTCTACATTACACATTCTTTACATTTTACAAGCTTGATTAAATATACATATTTTTTTTTTAAATTAAATTTAAATTAACATTTATACTTTAAATTGTCCATTTATACTTAATTCCTACGACACAATTTTATCTTAATTCTTTAACAATCAAATACTGAGCTGAACACTTCAAGCTACATATTACTTAACATATCTTCTAACAACACAATATACTTATAACTAACATTCAATCAACAATTCTTTAACAATTCTAACATATAGTAACAATAAATCATGTTCTGGTATTTACAATTCCTTCCATAATTATTATTATTTTTTACATTTATTACAATTGGAATCCTTCCAATCCTAAGTCTGATTCAATATTTATTTAACATATATTCTCTGATACCGTGTCTGTAAATCCCAGCCTATCCGAGTCATAGTATGTCTAGATTTGGTCAAATTGGTTATAACATTTCTCTTTCCCTTATTTCTGTTTATTCCTTGTTTATTATTTATCTCATATTTATTTTGCTTTTAGCTTCATCTAACTCTCAGTTCTAAGTTAGTATTTTATCTCCCCTTCCAATCTCACATCCAGTTCAATTATTTTCTTATATCATTTCAGTTTATTTTGTATGAAGTTTAACATCTAATATTTTTAAAGGTTGCAATTTCATATCCTCTATTTGATCATATCTACAGTTCCTTCGATTACACTATTCCTATATCAACGAATATAAATTTTGTTTTAATACTTATTTATCAACGCAGATTCTCCCTTACAATACGACGAAGTTTAAATACACAATTACCATATTTTTATTACAACGATGCTTTAATATTTATTATCATAGATTCATATTTCTTTTATAATATATAATATATACGACGAAGTTCCATTATTTATCAACGAAGACTCTCCCTTACAATACGACGAAGTTTAAATATACATAATTTTATCTTTATTCATTATTCGACGAAGTTTCTAATAAATTATCATAGATATAGTTACCATCCCTTAAAACTTATCTCCTGCTAACGTTTTCTTATACACATAATCACCTAGAGTTTATTCATATTGCTTCCTTCATCTATATTTAATATCTCCCTTCCTATTTTATTATTATTTTCCTTTTCCAGTTCTCCTTGATACATGTCATTTTACTGCCTGTGTCTATTAATGCCTGTAAACTTGTTTCCTCTATTTAATTTCTATTCCTGGGTTTCCTATGGTCTTAGTTTTCCGATTGACTGTGGGCAAGCTGCTCTTTTCTTGTCCCCACGCCTGTCCTTGCCTTAACACCGTTTACATCTCCCTTGTATCTTTCATCTGCTTCATAAGTTCTATTTTCTGTGTTTCTCTCATATTTAAATTCCATTTCCCATTTTCCACACTTGAGTTGTGCCTCCACATCCATTAACATATCCGTACCTATGATCATTTCTCTCAATAAGCTTTGTACCACTAAGCATTGAGACGGATATTTAACTCCTCCTCTTTCTCCTATTACCATTTTCATTTTATTAATCTTTTCAATTTTCTTATTAGTTGCGGTTTGAATTGTTAAATTTTTTATTTGCAGTACCTCCATCTTTCCTACTTCATTTCTTAATTTTAACTCTCCTACTTCTTCTGTGTTTTTCTTTGTTATATATTCGACTTTCTCTATCTCTTTTTTATTAATTTCTATCTCATCAGCTATTATTTCATTTGTTTTCTCAAAATTTTCCTTAATCTCCTCTAATTCTCCATCTTTCTCCTCTAAGTCTCTTCTCTCATCCTCTACTACAGCATTATTCTTTTTTCTCCACTGTTCCCTCATATCCTCTATCATTCTCTTATTTTCCTCCCTTATTTCCTGTGTTATGAATTTGAAATCTTCCTTCATCTCTCTCATTTCGTCTCTATTTTCCTCTAATTTTTTGTTTATTTCGTTTATATTCTCTTTTAATTCCTTTTTTAATTCTCTCATATCCTCCTTCATTTCCTCTCTCCCTTTTAGACTCATTTCCATGAGAGATCTCATCATTTCCCTCAATTCTTCATTCTCATTATTTCCCCGTTTTTTTTGTTGGGTTTGCATAGGTAGTAGTCCCCTAGCTTCTTCTACCTCAATGTTTCCTATTGGCATATCTGTGCCTTCCATTTTTATTTCTTTCATTTCCAAAATTGTCCCTTTTTCCTAGTCCCCTACAACTACCAGCTCGCCTATATTTTTTCTTTTTTTTAGCTGTAAGTAAACTTATTATACAAACATAAACAATTTTTATATATACTATAAACCTAGCCTTGATTCTATTCAACTCAGTGTTTAATTTTACAAAATTTTTTCTAAATCTATTTCCAGTTCAAATGTTTTTCATATAAAAAGTTCTAAATTAATTTTGTTTCAAAATCTCTCTAAATAAATTTTATCGAGCTCCCACGTTGTTGCGCCAAATGTAAAGTTATTTTTATAACACACAACACAACTCAGGCATTTGTAATTTAAATTCTTTATTACAATTATTTATTAATTCAACAAGTAAACAATTAATACAATAAACAGAACAAAAATGAACTTAACAACTTTTAACATAATATACTAACTCTTTTTTCTTTTAATTTTAGAGTTACACAATTTTAATACCCTTGGCTAGTTTAAGATCTCTTGATATCTCGGGGTTATAGCATGGGCTATATTTTTTTTTTTTATTCTTAGGTTAATTAAATAAATTTTGAACAAACAATATTAAATTTTGAAATTAGCTTTAATAAATATTTTCCGGATGGAAATACTTTAATTTTGAATATACTAAAAAGGCTAAACTATTTGAACTGGATTATTTCTTATTACTTACTATTAATTAACTACAAGATATTCTAATGTACAAATTTAACTTCTCTATTATCTTAAAAGTCCACTAAAATTGGTTTTTATAGCGCTAATAACGTATCAAATATCGAAATTTCAGTTAGCTTACGTAAGATTCCGTTCTCTCCAAATTTGACTTTTTACACACTTAAATTCGTTCTATTTACTTCACTTTATATTAACACAGTATTACATTTTGTAATTCACTTCTCCTTAATTTAAGTTGGCCAATCTTCTTAACAAAACGGTATAATTTAGACGAACTCTTTCCAAATAAATAGAATTTTGACTGCACAGCAAGGTCTGCTTCCTCTAGTAGCGTCACCCACGCTATCTCCACTCAACTAACGCGTCCTTTTTACTTTTAGCACCGTTAACGAAAAAAATATGGCCGCCTTCTTCTTAAAAAAAAACACATATGGGTTATAATTTAGTTCGATTTCTTTCCACTAGACTTTACATCAGACTTACTTTCTTCTGTTTTTACAGCTGATGTTTCCTTGACTTTCACACATGTTAATGTCAACGAACTATTTTCACCGTTTTACAGCTGATGCGTCCACAATGAGCTTGTTTAGAATGGCGTTTTAACTTGGTTAAACCTGGTTGAAACTTACTGTTTTAATTTCCTATCCTCAACAAACCTTCCAGTGTTTATTTTATTAATATTATTAGTGTGTGAAGTGTCTTTGTTTTTTACTTTTGAAATAGTTCTGAATTGTGTGTGTTTTGCTTGGTCTTTCATAAACATAACCTTTCAATTTTCTTTTGTTTACAAACGTGTTCACTTTCTCCTTCAAGTAATTACTTAGCCCTATGTTCCTACAGTTTACAAATTTGTTTACACATAACCATTATTAGATTATCTTATTTTAATTTATGTGTTAGGTTATTTGATATAACAAATTTCCTAATACATTTCCAGTTCAAAAACCTTGTTTACAATTCTATGCTTTTACCTAAATTTAGTTTTCATTTAACCTAACCAATATCTTAATGAATTTCTTCCTAAATTTTGAGTGAGTTATTTCTCATCTATTTTCCAATTCTTAAATAATATTATATAGCCCATTCTATAAATGTTACAATGTCCCCTAATTTAATTTAAATTAAAAAAAATATTACTAATCTCTACATTACACATTCTTTACATTTTACAAGCTTGATTAAATATACATATTTTTTTTTAAAATTAAATTTAAATTAACATTTATACTTTAAATTGTCCATTTATACTTAATTCCTACGACACAATTTTATCTTAATTCTTTAACAATCAAATACTGAGCTGAACACTTCAAGCTACATATTACTTAACATATCTTCTAACAACACAATATACTTATAACTAACATTCAATCAACAATTCTTTAACAATTCTAACATATAGTAACAATAAATCATGTTCTGGTATTTACAATTCCTTCCATAATTATTATTATTTTTTACATTTATTACAATTGGAATCCTTCCAATCCTAAGTCTGATTCAATATTTATTTAACATATATTCTCTGATACCATGTCTGTAAATCCCAGCCTATCCGAGTCATAGTATGTCTAGATTTGGTCAAATTGGTTATAACATTTCTCTTTCCCTTATTTCTGTTTATTCCTTGTTTATTATTTATCTCATATTTATTTTGCTTTTAGCTTCATCTAACTCTCAGTTCTAAGTTAGTATTTTATCTCCCCTTCCAATCTCACATCCAGTTCAATTATTTTCTTATATCATTTCAGTTTATTTTGTATGAAGTTTAACATCTAATATTTTTAAAGGTTGCAATTTCATATCCTCTATTTGATCATATCTACAGTTCCTTCGATTACACTATTCCTATATCAACGAATATAAATTTTGTTTTAATACTTATTTATCAACGCAGATTCTCCCTTACAATACGACGAAGTTTAAATACACAATTACCATATTTTTATTACAACGATGCTTTAATATTTATTATCATAGATTCATATTTCTTTTATAATATATAATATATACGACGAAGTTCCATTATTTATCAACGAAGACTCTCCCTTACAATACGACGAAGTTTAAATATACATAATTTTATCTTTATTCATTATTCGACGAAGTTTCTAATAAATTATCATAGATATAGTTACCATCCCTTAAAACTTATCTCCTGCTAACGTTTTCTTATACACATAATCACCTAGAGTTTATTCATATTGCTTCCTTCATCTATATTTAATATCTCCCTTCCTATTTTATTATTATTTTCCTTTTCCAGTTCTCCTTGATACATGTCATTTTACTGCCTGTGTCTATTAATGCCTGTAAACTTGTTTCCTCTATTTAATTTCTATTCCTGGGTTTCCTATGGTCTTAGTTTTCCGATTGACTGTGGGCAAGCTGCTCTTTTCTTGTCCCCACGCCTGTCCTGGCCTTAACACCGTTTACATCTCCCTTGTATCTTTCATCTGCTTCATAAGTTCTATTTTCTGTGTTTCTCTCATATTTAAATTCCATTTCCCATTTTCCACACTTGAGTTGTGCCTCCACATCCATTAACATATCCGTACCTATGATCATTTCTCTCAATAAGCTTTGTACCACTAAGCATTGAGACGGATATTTAACTCCTCCTCTTTCTCCTATTACCATTTTCATTTTATTAATCTTTTCAATTTTCTTATTAGTTGCGGTTTGAATTGTTAAATTTTTTATTTGCAGTACCTCCATCTTTCCTACTTCATTTCTTAATTTTAACTCTCCTACTTCTTCTGTGTTTTTCTTTGTTATATATTCGACTTTCTCTATCTCTTTTTTATTAATTTCTATCTCATCAGCTATTATTTCATTTGTTTTCTCAAAATTTTCCTTAATCTCCTCTAATTCTCCATCTTTCTCCTCTAAGTCTCTTCTCTCATCCTCTACTACAGCATTATTCTTTTTTCTCCACTGTTCCCTCATATCCTCTATCATTCTCTTATTTTCCTCCCTTATTTCCTGTGTTATGAATTTGAAATCTTCCTTCATCTCTCTCATTTCGTCTCTATTTTCCTCTAATTTTTTGTTTATTTCGTTTATATTCTCTTTTAATTCCTTTTTTAATTCTCTCATATCCTCCTTCATTTCCTCTCTCCCTTTTAGACTCATTTCCATGAGAGATCTCATCATTTCCCTCAATTCTTCATTCTCATTATTTCCCCGTTTTTTTTGTTGGGTTTGCATAGGTAGTAGTCCCCTAGCTTCTTCTACCTCAATGTTTCCTATTGGCATATCTGTGCCTTCCATTTTTATTTCTTTCATTTCCAAAATTGTCCCTTTTTCCTAGTCCCCTACAACTACCAGCTCGCCTATATTTTTTCTTTTTTTTAGCTGTAAGTAAACTTATTATACAAACATAAACAATTTTTATATATACTATAAACCTAGCCTTGATTCTATTCAACTCAGTGTTTAATTTTACAAAATTTTTTCTAAATCTATTTCCAGTTCAAATGTTTTTCATATAAAAAGTTCTAAATTAATTTTGTTTCAAAATCTCTCTAAATAAATTTTATCGAGCTCCCACGTTGTTGCGCCAAATGTAAAGTTATTTTTATAACACACAACACAACTCAGGCATTTGTAATTTAAATTCTTTATTACAATTATTTATTAATTCAACAAGTAAACAATTAACACAATAAACAGAACAAAAATGAACTTAACAACTTTTAACATAATATACTAACTCTTTTTTCTTTTAATTTTAGAGTTACACAATTTTAATACCCTTGGCTAGTTTAAGATCTCTTGATATCTCGGGGTTATAGCATGGGCTATATTTTTTTTTTTATTCTTAGGTTAATTAAATAAATTTTGAACAAACAATATTAAATTTTGAAATTAGCTTTAATAAATATTTTCCGGATGGAAATACTTTAATTTTGAATATACTAAAAAGGCTAAACTATTTGAACTGGATTATTTCTTATTACTTACTATTAATTAACTACAAGATATTCTAATGTACAAATTTAACTTCTCTATTATCTTAAAAGTCCACTAAAATTGGTTTTTATAGCGCTAATAACGTATCAAATATCGAAATTTCAGTTAGCTTACGTAAGATTCCGTTCTCTCCAAATTTGACTTTTTACACACTTAAATTCGTTCTATTTACTTCACTTTATATTAACACAGTATTACATTTTGTAATTCACTTCTCCTTAATTTAAGTTGGCCAATCTTCTTAACAAAACGGTATAATTTAGACGAACTCTTTCCAAATAAATAGAATTTTGACTGCACAGCAAGGTCTGCTTCCTCTAGTAGCGTCACCCACGCTATCTCCACTCAACTAACGCGTCCTTTTTACTTTTAGCACCGTTAACGAAAAAAATATGGCCGCCTTCTTCTTAAAAAAAAACACATATGGGTTATAATTTAGTTCGATTTCTTTCCACTAGACTTTACATCAGACTTACTTTCTTCTGTTTTTACAGCTGATGTTTCCTTGACTTTCACACATGTTAATGTCAACGAACTATTTTCACCGTTTTACAGCTGATGCGTCCACAATGAGCTTGTTTAGAATGGCGTTTTAACTTGGTTAAACCTGGTTGAAACTTACTGTTTTAATTTCCTATCCTCAACAAACCTTCCAGTGTTTATTTTATTAATATTATTAGTGTGTGAAGTGTCTTTGTTTTTTACTTTTGAAATAGTTCTGAATTGTGTGTGTTTTGCTTGGTCTTTCATAAACATAACCTTTCAATTTTCTTTTGTTTACAAACGTGTTCACTTTCTCCTTCAAGTAATTACTTAGCCCTATGTTCCTACAGTTTACAAATTTGTTTACACATAACCATTATTAGATTATCTTATTTTAATTTATGTGTTAGGTTATTTGATATAACAAATTTCCTAATACATTTCCAGTTCAAAAACCTTGTTTACAATTCTATGCTTTTACCTAAATTTAGTTTTCATTTAACCTAACCAATATCTTAATGAATTTCTTCCTAAATTTTGAGTGAGTTATTTCTCATCTATTTTCCAATTCTTAAATAATATTATATAGCCCATTCTATAAATGTTACAATATATATATATATATATATATATATATATATATATATATAAATGAATGTTTGTATGTATGTACAAGCCTTATGTATTACTAAACCACTGATTCGATCACCATGAAAATTTGGGAAAATGTTGAATACATTACTGGGAAGGTTTCTGGCATAGTACGTCTCAGGGGCAAAGCCAGGAAGCACAGGGGGCACGTGACCACCCCAACCAATTAATTTCAGTAGAAAAATATAAACTTATTATATTACGCTAGGTTTTTAGCAAAACAGCTTCGCGACGACATAACAATATTTTTAAACAAATCATTTTCAGGTGCCAAAATAACAAAATATTATTTTCTATCTAATCTTTTCATTTAAATCATTCCAAATTTTAGTTTCTAAGCATCATTCAACAAATTTAAATTATTTATCAACACATTAACAATTAATATTGTTAATAAAATGCTAAATTAAGTTCAGTTAATGTTAACACGACATTCATTGACTTTTTGGCGGTACGAAGTTCGCCAGGTCAGCTAGTAATAAATAATAATAATTTCTTCAATACGATAATATCTACCTCATTGTTATATTATATGTTCATATTAAATGAAGTCCATACATGTAGTCCATAAACGTTACAAATACCTTCTAAAGTTGTATAAACCATTCGGAAATATCTGTTTTATAATTTCCATTTCCCCCCCCCCTTAAAGTGTGAGACCGATTTGGACGTTGTATCAGGTAACTTATCATTCGATGCTCTCTTTTCCCCCACACAGTTACAGCATGCATATACTTTAAGTTGACTTTCTCAGTTGGTCATATTACCGGAACGTAAAAAGTAACCCGCAATCAGTCCAGCTGTGTCGTGGACGAAGAAGGAAATTAGGACGCAAACGAGTTTCTAAATATTTAACGTGCGAGAAACGACGCTACAAAGCTGAAACACCTGGAACATTAGTACAAATTAGCTAGGAAAGAGGCTCGTTTTATCTGCCAACGTGACTCCAAGAAGTAATTTTAAATTTCAGCTGTACAGAGAACTGTAGATGAAGGCAAGACACTTTAAATGTGCTTTAAATTGCTCTTCTGCAAGTTATGTTCTATGACATTTTTAAGGTCCACTAAGTTTTGACGCACGTATATGGCAGACACTGAAACAGGTGTTCGGAGATCAAATATTTATATGAAACATTATTTATCGTGGAAACGGAATCACACAAATGTTTAAAGTCATTTTCCTTAAACGGTTACTTTAACACGTCCAGCGTGTTGTGAGGGATATCGATCGATAACTAGGAATAAGTTGTTGATGTATTTTACCTTGTTTAGAAAATTGTTTTTTGTAATTTTAAAACTATCAGTGAAGCAAGACTCTTATCGCGTATAGAAGATAGAGTTCGGGTTAAGAATATTGACGTAACTAGCGTTGGTGAGTAATTCTCAAAGAGTTCATTTAAAAATTATACTTCGACAAATCCACTTTCTTCAACTTTAGAACTGTATAACTCAGAAGGAGTTGTGTTGCCGATGATATTTTATCTCTTAGTTTGTCTGTGTGATTTACGGATTAGGTTGTCAATTATTGTTTGAAAAGGGTATAAAATTTGGATTGGATATTTTTGTGGATATAAGGCGACATCAGTTGGACACTTATCGCCTTAAGGATAAAAAAAGCCTGCAAACACTGAACAGGTAGTGCATTCATCCCGTCTCTCCTTGCGTTCACATATCCCCTTCATCCCTTTCCCCTTAGAACTCCCATGATTTCCTTCTTTGCTCGACTAAATGGATATCAACCGAGTATTTCGTAACACTCTCAGTACCCTCAGAGGTAATACGGTAATAAGTACCCTCAGACTCTCTGACAAGGGTCAAAGGGATTTGATAGGATTTCAAGGTACTAGGTAATCTCTGACCTATTCACCACTCTCAAATTATAACACTTAAATTTAATTATTAGTGATATGATCCCTATTTGTATTATTTCTGTATATTTTATGAAAGTTATTTACTTTGTTTCTAATTTTAGAACCATTTTTTTGTCAAAAAGAGTTAATCTGTAAGTAAATAGTAACCAAAAAATTGTATTTAATAACATTGAAGTCAAATGGAACGATCCCTATCTGTGTTATTTCTGTCTGTTTTCATACAGTTATATATTTTAGTTTTTAATTTTAAAATCTTTATTTTTGTTAAAAATCCTTCACCTGTAAGTAAATTATAAAGAAAACAATAAATATTTATTTAAAACATTAAAGTCATGTTTGAGATAAAAACTTTTATAACAAGTATTTTGTAATGGTTTAACAACAAATAATATCGAATATAAGCAAACAGGAAAGGTAACTACAAGGGAAGCAAATACAGAAAAGATAGCTAAAGATAAGCGTAAATACAGAGAAGAAAGTTTCAGGAAAGGTAATACAAAGAAATTAAATATGGAACGAATATGGAACAATTGCATGGAAGATAAGAAAGATAACTACAAGGGAAAGTAATTACAGAAAAGGTAACAAAAAAGGTAAATACAAAGAGCAAAAATGAAATAGTATTACAAGTAAATCTAATTATAAGGTAATTAATTACATGGAAGATAAGAAAGATAACTTCAAGGGAAATTAATTACAGAAAAGATAACAAAAAAGGTAAATACAAAGAGCAAAAATTAAATGGTATTACAAGTAAATCTAATTATAAGGTAATCAATTGCATGGAAGATGAGAATGATAACTTCAAGGGAAATTAATTACAGAAAAGGTAACAAAAAAGGTAAATACAAAGAGCAAAAATTAAATGGTATTACAAGTAAATATAATTATAAGGTAATCAATTGCATGGAAGATAAGAAAGGTTAGAAGGCAAAATAAAGGGAAAGGTAGAAAGGAATTATCTTTACGTTAAAAAATAGAGTAACTACAGGGAAGTAACTATTGGGAAAATTATTTACGGGGCTGATAGTTGCATGGAAGATATTTTCAGAAAAGGTAGCTACAAGAAAAATAAATCACGTTTATTTCTGTAAGGCCACGTTTTGCATCATTGTTTGTTATCTCCTTTCTTAAATGACCATTGATAAAATATGAAAAATGTAAACTGAGAGTGAACATTGTTCAGTTGATTTTTTCATCAGAGAAATCTACTAAAATAATGATTTAACTAGGTTTTTACTTCAGTCGTCAATACCAGATATTCACTTTTTTCAGAATGAATTGTATACATTTCATTCGTCAAGCTTCTATTTCTAGTATTATTCTAGGATATTATTCAATTTGTCGATCGCCTAGGAAGGATATTGTAAGACTCACGGCCTCGAGATATATAGCAGGATTGTGTCTCATGTATCCGGTACACATGCGTACATAAAGTAAACTTTCTCCAATAGGGGTCATAGAGTCTACCCGTTACGAAAGGATAGCCGAAACCACTCACTAGTGAGAAAAATAAGGAGCGGTAACAAAGAAGAAATAGAAGTAACACTAAGGAAAAGAATTAAAGGTTCCTTGGTAGTGGTAGTAGGAAGTTATGGTTCGCCTAGTCAGGACACTTGCTAACTACCCCAGGCAACAAAGGAAATTTGCTAAAAAAATGCTTTAGTTCTGGAAGTTGGTACAGTTGTGTAGGGGCCTGTCCTAAACAAGATACAAAAAGTCCCCGGTGGTCGCAGGTGAGCGTTGTGGAAAGGAGCGGCTTTTAGGCGTATGTTTTTCAGTTTTTGTCAAATATGGAGAATATTAGTTGCATCAAGATATGTGTTATATACTAAATTAAAGTAATTAAAATTTGCTACAAGGTTGATCATATAACGTTTTCTTTACGAACAATGGTTTACAAGATAAAAGTCATGACAAAAGTAGAGAAATTGTGGCATCCAGTGCAAATAAGAGGAGAGGACGGGTCCTTCATTCCAATTAAGACAAAGGACACTATATCCCCTGAAAATATTTTACAATTGATATTTTTCCGCTGATCATATGACTGTTGACAAAGATGTGGTTGATGCAAGAAAGCTGGAATCCAATGCTCATCTACTTGTGGCGTGGTTGATGCAAGAAGCGGGAATTCAATGCTCACCTACATGTGGCGTGGTTGATGCAAGAAAGCTGGAATTTAATGCTCACCTACTTGTGGCGTGGTTGATGCAAGAAAGCTGGAATTCAATTCTCACCTACTTGTGGCGTGGTTGATGCAAGAAAGCTGGAATTAAATGCTCACTTACATGTGGCGTGGTTGATGCAAGAAAGCTGGAATTCAATGCTCACCTACATGTGGCGTGGTTGATGCAAGAAAGCTGGAATTCAATGTTCACCTACCTATGGTGTAGTAACGATCCATCTCTACCAGACGAGGAATCAGATCTTGAAACTGATGAAGAAGACGAACTGTGGATGAGAACTGATATGATTTGTAGCAAATAATACGTATTTTAATTTAGTATATAACACATTTTTTTATATAAGTAATGTTTTCGAAGATATTTGACAAGAAACTGAAAACATACGCATAAAAACCGCTTCCCCCCCCCCTGCAACCCGCAACCCCCGACCCTCGGGGTTTTGATATGTTGTTTAAGAAAACTCCTTACACAGCTGTACCAACTTTCAGAACTAGACCATTTTATTTAGCAAACGTCATATTTTTGTCTTCGCTGCCTGGACTAAATATTCGCTTACGGTTGTTGTAATATTACCCAACTCCCTACGCTGCTACAATGAAAATGTAGTAGTCACAGATTAGGTATTGGGTGTAACTATTCTCTTCTTCAAAAATATATGATTGAAATGACGTTGTTATAACTCGCCACCCAGCTAACGATTTGTAGCACGATAGACCCTGCTCAACTACAACCACTAGACGCCTTTTCTTATTCATAAGGTTTTTAAACTAATATGAAGGTTGGTTTTATGTTTGTACCAGTTTTAAATATATTATATAATGGTATAGTTATATTTTAAATAAATAGTAAAATATATAACTAAATAATAATTGTTATTAATAAAATAATATAATAACATAAAACATAAATATAAATTAAATTATGTTAGTTCACCCTAAACACATTTTTGCTTATACATAATTAGCAATATCTATTCTTTGTTACTCTCCCAACAAAATCCGTTAGTCCTAGCAATGCTGTTATTCAACAATAGCAGTCACAAGATAATCCGGTTATTTGACAAAATATAAAAGTTTGTATTAACATCATTGACGGGCATTAATTTACCGCTAATCAGCGTATTTTGTATATTGAATTTAAGTTAATGAATGGTCTATTCAGTTGCAGTACTGTGCTTCGTACACAGTAATTTTCAAATTAGGTAATTTGCACCCTTCTGAAACTATTGTAATTGGAAATGTTCTTACAGGAGTTTGAGCTGCGAAAGTTTCCCTATCAACTGCAAGCGGAGGCACACAACTTTCATTCAGTCAAGCAAACCTAGTCACGAGGAAAACAACACTGTGAAGCAGGTAAGCCTAAAACTGCGCACACAAGTTGTGTTGCACAAAGATATAAAAAATTTTATAGACATTCATAGACCAAGCAATCTGTGTGAACTCACACAGGTTTTGTCTCGTCACAGCGCTGACAAACTATTTTGATTTTGCTTGATTTTTTTAAAATTAAATTATCTATATTTTTAATACCTATATTTTTTTTAAATATTCATAAAAAAACAAAAATATTTTATTTCGTAAAACACAGTATAAAGGTAAAACTGAAGCCAAGATTTACAAGATAAATGGTTTTACAAAGCTTTTTGTAATAAACGTATTAGGCTTTAAACGGTTTTTGAAAAAATAATTAATGTTGCTCAGGACGCTCCGCTTTTATCTGTTAACTTTATTATCAGGGGTAATTAATGTTTGCGGAATCTTTTGTCATTACAAAAGTAATATTGCTGACAGGAGAAATAATGTACTGTCAAGTCGGTGTCCTGTCAACCTTTGTGTCATGTAAGCTATAGCGACTTTCGTAGATAATTTACAACAACCCCGACCATACTGTTGACCGTGATACGACCAAGACTTTTAAGTGATCTTTCGAGTTTTTAGAGTCTAAATATTTAAAATAAAAAAAGAAACAAAACAATTATAAAGCTTGTTTGTTTTATTATTTGTTTTATATCTGAGTTTTTCTTTATTTGAATATATAGCAATATTGTTCGCACAGGCAGAACGCATACATTAGGAGTCAGCCACTGTTTTCTTGATTTTTATTTATAACTTTTAACAACAGCAATAATATTATTGTTTATAGAATTCCTTACAGAGAAATTCGTGGTGGTTAAGGTACATGGTAATGACGATGATAACCTTTTTGGTTTTTCCAAATAATGATACTAATAGGCTATTAATAATAATATGTTTATACAATATCAAGAGTTCAGTGGCACAATATATTACAATACAAATTTGGCAAAAGCCCTAATACCACAAAATCAATAAAACATAACTTATAATTTTTAGGTACAGTTACCTAAAGTTAAACCCTCAAAGTTAAACCATGTCATCATCAGAGAGTCCTGTTACAAAATTATAATCTAGAATATAATTGTATTCAGATTTTAGATAAGGATTTAATCTCAAGTAACTTCTAATATGAGTTGTTTTTTATTATTTTTACGGTATTGAGTTTTTTGCCAATATTTTTTGTTATAATATTATTTTATTCTAATAAAATATAATAATACATTTATTTAATGTAAAATAATATGTGAGTCGTCTAGTTTCAAAATCGACGCCAACACATTTTGGGCCATTTTTCGTTTTCAACACATTCGTTAAATCCAAAGTGACCTTTATAAGGCAAAAAACGAACTGCCTTATAACGAACTGCCTTATAACGAACTGCTAGGTTAAAACGAACTGCATCATACTCGTTTCCTATCCCAAAGTATGGGGTTAGTTGCAAAATGAACTACATCATAGAATGAGTTTCAAAACGCACTACATCTGAAGTGGTCCATTGCGCATCGGCTGCCTTCTTGGTAGTTATTGCGAGTGCAGTTGTTAGTGAAATTAGTAAGAACTGTAGCTTGTAAGATTGTGAAACGTTGTACGTTGTGATCATTGTTGGTTATAAACACGGCAGAATATCCTACTGAAAATCTGAAATAAGAATTTTCGACATTAAAAAACATGTAAATACTGCTGGTTTTATATTTTTATTTCAAAACCAACTGCATCCAAAGTGGTTAATTTAAAAACTGTCTACATCTCTGAAAAACCCGTTCGTTATAGCGTTGTTACTATAATTCATTATGTGCATGTCCCACCCAAAGTTAAAACAGAAAAAATAAACAAAATTAATAATAAATTCTAACGTAATGCAGTTTTTTGTGTTTTCTAAACATTTAGGCCTAAATTATTTAGACCAGTTTGATACCAGACGACTCATGTGGCCTACAACTTTTTTTGTAACTATTGACCCATCTTAACACAAGGTTTGCCCTGAGCTGCCCTGATTTAAAGGTTAAGTTTAAAGTTCTTTCCTAACAATTTTTTTAAAAGTAACCTTCTACTCGATTCCTAAACCTATTTATTTATGACGTAAATTATATTTTAAGAAACTTTACACACAGAAACTTTACGCCTAAAAAAAATAAATCAACTGAAAGAATTTAGGTGTTGCGTTAAGGTCATTACACTAGCAATTTTATCTGTTTATCATATTTTAGTGATGATTAGTTTAAAATAATTGCGTTAATAAAACTATTGTTAAAATTATTACAATTGTTATTGCAGGTGATAAAAATGTTGGTCCTCATAGTGATAGTGTTCGTGGTGTGTTGGGCCCCGATGCTAGTGGACAACGTTCTAACTGCTTGGGACGTCCTGCCCCATCTGAGGACAGGCTCGCTGAAACACATGGCCACAGTATTCCATTTGATGGCGTATTTCAACAGGTAAATAAAAGAGGTTTTTATAAGATCAGTTTTCAAATGTTACTTTCAAATTAAAATTTTTTAAACATATTGCATTAACTTTTATATTATTTTTATTATAGGTTTTAACCGATTTGTTCGTAAGGGCGGAGATCTTTTAGGATTAAGATGTACTGGGTTGTTAAAGATTAAGGAATGGACATGAAACACTCTCTGGTTTGGAGAATGAAAAGTATGGCTACGTACACATACATGATGCAATCCATATTATAGAAAATTACTTATTCTTTACGGTGGCCATGTAAAAATGCTCAATGTTTTTAGCGAAAAACCAATTAAGGCTATTACCAGTCTTGATTATTACATTTGCCATAATAAGAGGTTGCCAGAGCCCCAAAGGGTTGGACTTCTCCAAGCACCTTTTCAGCTGCCCTTCAATTGTTCGTGCCCTCTTCTAAATAGACAATGACTGCAGTATGGATACTTTGTACTCGAATAGCGCCATTAACATTGCCAAGGCTGTAATTCATGCATTTGGCAATATTTAAATTTTCCCCCCTAATTGCATTTGCCATACACGACAACAACAACCAGTCTTGATACTACTAAGGTTACTACCAGTATTGATTACATACTAATAACAAAAATAAAAGAGGATACAATAAAAGAAAATTGTTAGACATTGAAAACGTTACATTGTAGTTTTTAAATGATCCTCCAGTATATGAAGCTGTTAAAAAGCTAGGAAAGTATTATATACGGATGTGAATAAGATTAAGATAGGGGACTTATTTGAGGATATAGGGGCTGAGTCTTGTAGTTCAACACGTAAATAAAAGAGGTTTTTACAAGTTCTGTTTTTAAATTATACTTTCATATTAGATTTTGTAAAGCATATTCGCATTAACTTTTGCTAATTGCTTACTTTCGCAATAAGGCTTACTGCTTATTGGGCTCACAAAGAAGTGCCTAACCATTAAATCCTCTTGTAATAAGAATTATGGGTAAAATCAGATAGAACTAGATGGACCAAAGTAGAGAGTTTTTAATGATCATCTAGAAAAAGGAAAAATTATAGAATCACATGAGCAGCATATGCTGTCTTAGATATAATAAACTTTCTTTCAAGTAAAACAAAGTCATAGAAGCAATAAAGAATTGATTTAGTATTAGAGAAGAAAAGTACTTAATTCTATGAAAAGGCTTAGATTGTTTCGACGAGTCTTTGCTTGAAAGAAGAATGAAGTGTTTAGTTTTATTAAATGCGCAAAATTATGTCAAAAATTGTGGTGACTAGATGATGTCAAAGTGTGATAATACAACTAAAGGACCCCCAACGCCATCCTTGAATATAATTAATATCAACGGTCAGATAAAGATCCATTTAAGCCCCAAGTTACTTTTTATGTTAATTTGAAATATATTAGTTGACAATTTTGATTACATTCAAGATAAATCATGCATGATTTAAACTTGGACAGTATTTAACTTTTGATTCAGCGCTAGGCTTTTCGTATCTTCCTATTAGGGTTTAGTAAGGTTCCTATTAGGATTAGTATTAGGATCTTCCTATTAGGATTTAGTAAGGTTCCTATTAGGATTAGTATTAGGATCTTCCTATTAGGATTTAGTAAGGTTCCTATTAGGATTAGTATTAGGATCTTCCTATTAGGATTTAGTAAGGTTCCTATTAGGATTAGTATTAGGATCTTCCTATTAGGATTTAGTAAGGTTCCTATTAGGATTAGTATTAGGATCTTCCTATTAGGGTTTAGTAAGGTTCCTATTAGGATTAGTATTAGGATCTTCCTATTAGGATTTAGTAAGGTTCCTATTAGGATTAGTATTAGGATCTTCCTATTAGGATTTAGTAAGGTTCCTATTAGGATTAGTATTAGGATCTTCCTATTAGGGTTTAGTAAGGTTCCTATTAGGATTAGTATTAGGATCTTCCTATTAGGGTTTAGTAAGGTTCCTATTAGGATTAGTATTAGGATCTTCCTATTAGGATTTAGTAAGGTTCCTATTAGGATTAGTATTAGGATCTTCCTATTAGGATTTAGTAAGGTTCCTATTAGGATTAGTATTAGGATCTTCCTATTAGGATTTAGTAAGGTTCCTATTAGGATTAGTATTAGGATCTTCCTATTAGGGTTTAGTAAGGTTCCTATTAGGATTAGTATTAGGATCTTCCTATTAGGGATTTGTAAATGGGGACAAAACAAGGTAGGTAATGGGAGAATCATTCTTGTTTATGGTCACTTTACAGACTTAAGGCTAAATATGTTTTTAGCTTTAAATTATTTTATTTTATTGTAATACTTTTTCTAATAAACAACGTTTATGTATTCTTTAGAGTTATTCGTTACCAATGAGTAGATTGAATTTTTTCCTTAAATTTATTATTTATTTCAACTGAACACATCTTTGTCTCCTCTCCCATCTATTTTGCACATGTTTGTTACCTTATTCCTTTTTTTGAGTTTACTCCCTAAGATCGAATACAGCTTTGACAACTAAATCGGGAATATTAATTTTATCATTTTCTTTAACAAAAGCAAAAATTATATAACTAAAGTTTGAACAAAACATTTAATTATATTTCCTTATTTTATAAACTTTTTAAAACAAAATTTTAAATATACTAGTATTAAGGAATTTTTATAATTAAACATTAATAATTATATATATTATTTTGAGTATCATACTATCTGCTATTCCTAGCATTGTCTCATTATTCGTTGGCGCGTTTCGGAGAGCCTCCATCAGTTAGAACTTTTTATTAACTGTTCTTCCCTGCATGAGAATCGTCTTTTATATCTCATCTAACCACGCCCCTCTTTGATCTATTTAATCTTTACCTCATACCGGTTCCGCCTACTCAATGTTCAGCCCGTTGTTTAATCTATTTTTCTTATTTTTGAACCATTTAAAATTTTTAAACATTACATTCGATTGATTTTGTACTTATTCGTTTATTATGTTCGTATTTTCCAATTGGGCTTTGTATATTTAAATACTTTTAATAATATTGAGGCGTTTTACTTTATTTCCGTATTTTATTGGCTTCATCGCTTTTTTCAATTTCCCTTGGAAATATTTTAAATATATTCCAAAACGCGTCGAAGAATAGGAATGGATACTCAAAATTATAATATAAATCCTAGTGGAAAAGTAGAAGATTGTCAAAATAATATATATTTTATAAATATTGTATATATTATTATATATGAAATACATTAAATGCAAAACCAGGAACAATATTTATACAAAATATATTTTTAAAAATTCGTTGGCTAATAGTTAAACAATTAATAAATTAATTCAAACTGAAAATATGTGATTGTCATATCATTGTTATGTTCACATTTGTATAGCGTTTATGAACTATGTATAGTATACCATGTTTACTTTAATTTGTATTTAAAATAAATAAAAAAATATTGATGTATTATATTTTAAATGAAAAAAATTGATATTGACTTCATACTTGTAAGAGCAGACAAGACTAATGAATGCTACGGTTTAGCTAATAAACAAGAATATATATATATATATATATATATATATATATATATATATATATATCGCAATATGTATTCTTGTGTATTAATAAAGAACATAAGTCAAAATACAAATACAAGAATTATAATTGAATTTACAATTCAAAGCTTTTCATTGGTTAACAGTACCAACATCATCAGGAATATTAAACAATTAAAATTAACATATGTGCAAATTTATATATATATATATATATATATATATATATATATATATATATATAAAGAAATAAGTCAAAATACAAATACAAGAATTATTATTGAATTTACAATTCAAAACTTTTCGTTGCCAAACAGTACCAGCATCATCAAATATATTGCGATATTATTGATTTAAACACAGATTTAAAAACATTCTAATGAATAAAGAAAATCGACAAAAAAATATAATGCATCGAATTGCCAAGAAAAATAGTTCTAAAATAAACTGTAAATAAATCAAACGATAAGAAAAAAGAAAATTATTAATAGTATAAATAATATAAAAGAAGAAAAATGGGCAACCAAATTTTAATTGTATAGCCACAATAAATAATAATAGAATTATTGAATTGTAAATTCAATTATAATTCTTGTATTTGTATTTTGACTTAGTTCTTTATATATATATATATATATATATATATATATATATATATATATATATATATATATATAAATATCGGAATATGTATTCCTGTGTATTAATAAAGAACTAAGTCAAAATACAAATACAAGAATTATAATTGATATAACATCATGATGATGTTGGTACTGTTAGCCAACGAAAAGCTTTGAATTGTAAATTCAATTATAATTTTTGTATTTGTATTTTGACTTAATTCTTTATATATATATATATATTTAAAATTGAAAACTATTTTTCTAAAAATAATTCTACTTAATCAAAGGAATATAAAAATAAAATGAAAATATAGTAACAAAATTTAACAACCTAATTAATAAAGGAAATATGAATTCGTATAATTGATAAGAATGAATGGTTTAGTAAAATTGCACAAAAAAGATAACATTATAAGATCGATAGGTAATTTTAGAAATACTTCATCATATAAAATTTCTAAACATATTGCAAATAATATACCGATAAATTTATATAATGAATATACAAACAAATTATACAATAAAATTGAAAAATGTTTATATCAATAATAATACTCCAATTTATATTCCAGTGATAGTGAAAATTTTTACAGTAATGGCTATTAAGGAATTTTTACAAATAATTTAAAATATTATTGATAAAAGCGGAACAAATAAAATTATTTGGCAAGAACTTAGACATATATTGAAAGTTATAATAAATGAAAACTATTTTTTATAGGAATAAAACTCACGAAGAAGAAAACTGTTAGTAAATAGATTCAGCTGTAGCAAGAATAATTTCTGAAATATATTTACAAGATAATAGGCAATATATTTACAAGATAATAGGCAATATATTTACAAGATAATAGGCAATATATTTACAAGATAATAGGCAATATATTTACAAGATAATAGGCAATATATTTACAAGATAATAGGCAATATATTTACAATATATATGACCAAAATGATAAATGGTTTCGGTATGTAAATGGTGGGATTTATAATTTAAGTAATAAAGGTGTAAATATAAATATAATGCTGGATCTTATTTATAATAACAATGATAACAATAAGTTTTCATTTTAAAATTAAAATCGTGGTAAATTACTTAGATTTAACAAAAAGCAGAAGGGATCATTATTTGGAATATTCAATATATAGAACATTCATACAATCTAATAAATTCATACCAATCAATTCTAATCGTACACCGTCACACAAAATGGCTTCATTATGTTCTTTTTTACACAGATTTAAAAACATACTAATGAATGAAGAAAATCGACAAAAAAATATAATGCATCAAATTGCCAAGAAAAATAGTTCTAAAATAAACTGTAAATATATCAAACGAAAAAAGAAACTTATTAATAATATAAATAATATAAAAGAAGAAAAATGGGCAACCAAATTTTAATTGTATAGCCACAATAAAAATGAAAGCCATAACTAAAACATTTAAACATAAACACACAAAAAATAGCATAAATAATAAATAACAATAATTAAAATTTAATAAATTACAATAACGTAAAAGTGCATGATAAAAGTGGAATTTATAAAATAAAATGTGACGATTTTGATAAATATTCCATAGGACAAAAAAAAAGAAAATGAAGTACAAAAAATTTGACTTTAATTACATTGAATAACAAAACAAATTAATGTATGTAAAAATTTAGAAATTTATAAATATTTTAACTTTAAGAATAAATTTAGAAATGAATTATCTAAAAAACAAATAATACAAATTAAAAGTAAACCTGATGTACTATATAAGGGTCTTGAAAATGTAATTACTTCTTATAAGTGTGAGTAAAACATTTTTTCACCTTATCATATGATTTAAGTTTAAATTAATTTATTAATATTTTGTATAAGTGCTGGAACTAATATGCAACGTAAACGTTATAGCCTACACTATATTTAATCTAAGTATTATCTCTTTGTTGCATTTATTATATTATTTGTAATAAATCGCATTAAGGAAACTATACATATTCTATTAGATATCCTAATGTCCTCTGTGAAAATTATGACCCTGGTAATAATATTAATAAACATAACAATAATATCGTGTTACAATCACAATATTATTGGTTGGCGTGGCGCAATTATTAAATGCCAATGTTTATTCGAAAACAAAACACCACAAACAATATTATTCGAAATTTGCGACTTCCCCTCGTTTTACGCTTCGTTTAAATTATTGACGAATTATATAGAAACTGTGTTTTAATTACATTACATTGTTTCAATTTTTTAATAAAGATTGGTAAAAATTTGAAGCGGTTTTTATACAATACCACAAGTACTGTATCAGACTATACACATGTCGTACATTTAAGCAATCTCCTACTGTTTCAGCTGCATAAACCCCATTGTGTATGGCTTCATGTCCAAAAACTTCAGAGAAAGTTTCCACAAGGCACTTTGCAGATTTTGCCGCGGTCCTCCTAAGAGGCAACTCTCAATGTCAAGGACCACATCCTTCCGTTTTGCGGATCGTTCCATGATTCCTTTGAGTCAAATGAATCATCAGTCTATAAGGTTAGTTGAGACAATTTTTGCATGAAAAAACTTCTAAATATAATTCACACACACACACGCGCGCGCGCACACACACACAATACACACACACAAGCACACAAACACACACACACACACACAGACACACACACACACTATACACACACACACACACACACACACACACGCACAATACACGCACATACAAACACACACACAGACACACACACACACACACACTTACACGCGCACGCACACACACACACACACACACCACCTCTAATTATTTAAAGTAAATTCAGAAAATGTCTAGTACTTTAAATAAGTTGTAATTAACTACAGAAAACATTGTTGTGCTGTTTAAAAGTTATAACATTTAGTCGTTCAGACTAAAATATATAAGTACAACATAGTTCTTATTTTCTTACAGCACAAACTGGTAACAATTAACGTAAATATTTTTAGAACTGTTTCCTGGCCTTATATTAACAAACACAGTATGTTATCGTTTGTACTCCAGTCGTTATTGTTCTAAATAAATATGTAGACCTTTAGAATTACAATTAAAGTTGTAATTTTACGTCACCGTTTACCGAGGGGAAGGGAAGGTTTGAGAACGTATGGACTCTCCTTTTGAAATTACATTACTTCAAATTACCTAAACTTATGACGAGCACTGATTATGATACATAATACACACAAAACCTCTGACCACAAATATTTTTATTTTTACCTGATGTACATTTCAGTTACCAAGTAACCATCCTCAGAGACATGACACTAGATACTGTTACGATGTGTCATTCTTCTGATATAATGGTTGCTTGGTATTCAAAATATACATCAGGTTAGAATAATATTGCTGCTAGTGGTTTTGTGTATTATTTATTATTATTAAACCACAGAAAACTATTCCTAATAATTAATGATTCATTTTTGTTTAATTTTATAATTATTATATTTTGTTCCAGGAGCTGTTAATTTCGCAGTGTGTAACATCAATGTATTCATATTCCATAAAACTTCTTTGTGTGTAAGAATCTTTAGAAAGTATTTTGGAACTTGTACAAAACACAAATCATTTAGAAATTTAAGATGTATTGATAGTATTTTGTAGTGGTAGTAGTAATTAAATAGAAAATGTTTTGTAGAAACAGTTGATGTGATTTTTCCGATAAATGTATTACGAGTTGTGGTTAGTAAATAATCAAAATGTATGTACGTTTATATGTTTGTTCTTGGACATTCCCTTCGGCGTACATTCCTATTGGATCCATTCACCACTGAGTCCGACCTTCCCATTGTGGTAAGAGGAACCTCTGACAGATATTATTCTGGAAAATTTTCCTTTCCCACCTTCGATTTATTCACTGCGTCAACAACTCGAGTCGGGCTTCATACAGAAAGACAGAAAGCAAAGTCAGAATAAAACCCGGAGAGTCCTATGTTTCTAAAAACCCAGTACAGTGAAAGAGCATTGTTGCCTGGTGCTCTTGATTTGATTGAAGCTCCAAAACAGATTTTCCACGCTCAAGCTATTTTCCTTGTCACTCTTACGAAGAGTGGGTGGACATTGCTTATCAAACGTCCTTTACAGTTTGACCTTTAGGGATCTAATTAATGTGAGCGATCCCGCGTAACTTATGTCAAAAACAAGTCAAACCTTTACTTTGATATGCTCGTCACGTCATCCTTTACCTCAGAGTGAATTAACGTTTCACAGTGCTTGGTCCCAGGCAAGGGTGATTAAACTACGGCTCGTCTCGTGTTGTCACCACGACATTCCTAAAAGAATAGAATCACAATCAATGTTTTTTCAGTGCTCGTATATTATTATAAATATAATATATTATTATTATTATTATTAAACTATATATGTATACAGTGCTCGTGTATAATAATAATATCTTAATTTAATATTATATTAATCTACCATGTGTAATTTTGTATATAAGAAGAAAATTGTAAAAATTTCATTATTAAATTATGTATGCACATATGCTTAAATTGTGTTTATATTTAAATACCAATTTATCTTTTTCGTTTGAGCATTCCCATATTTCGGGAACATCGACTTGGTTTTTATAGCTGCTTCCTTATTTAGTTTATGTTGTAACAATCTTTAACCATAAGTATTATAAAACCTGGTACAAAATGCGCCATCCTTAGGAGAGAATAGTAGTGTTGGCCAATTTAAGTTTAAAGTCACAGAATTGTTTAGCAATAATCAAAATTTTAATGGTCATTTTATAGAGAAACTTTACACTCACGTCCTCGGATGCAGAGTGGACGGAGCCTTGGAATAATGCGACAATGAGTTGAAGCTCGCATTGGTTGCAGAAAACTCCGACGGATCTAGTCCTTTACCTAAATCTACTCAGAAAAATCACCAGTTTTGCCGCGAAAGCAAGGATTGGGCATCTGGTGATTCAAGGTGGCTAGAATACAAGGTGTACCATTCCGAGCACATTTCTCAGACCCCCGCACACTCTACCAGTTGTGACGTCACTGGGCCTAAGACTATCGCTTGCCAGACAGAACACGTGCATAGTCTCAAACATTTTACCCCCTTTAGTCAGTATTCTATCGTACTTCCATTGTATAGACCAGATTATTGGCGCATTCTTATTTCAATAATATAGGTACTGTTTATAGGAATTGTATCTAAGTGGTATCATTAGACTAGTATAATAGTGATGATATAAAATATTCCTGGTTTCTCATTGTATATATTTACAGTTTGTTAATAATAAACGCTGTGCATCATGTTAGTATATGTCGCGCACTTGGGACACAAGCATTTTAAGCTTATCTTTGTTCCTGTTGTCCTCACTAACACCTTTATCCATTCTATTTAAAAACTTTACTCCAATAAACACTCGTGTTCTGGCGGACCGTTAGATCATTTTAGTAGAAATGTTAGGATATAGTTCCCACAGAGTAATAAACAAACTGTTCACAATTCCTGCTTCTCTTCTTAACCAATTGTTCTCTTCATTATAAATCGTTTCAAATATTCTGTTCCCTAAAAACAAGACAAAAAATTAAAATTTTTAAACAGGAAAACACATCATGTGTCCTATTTAATTTCTGGCGTCAGCAAAGTGTAAATAAAAACTCTTCACTCGCCTTCATAAAACAATTTTCTTTGTACACTTAATCCCTTGTTCCTCTTTTTTTATGTTTTACTGTTTTAATCCCAATATATAACTCTTTCTAAAGTACCTGGTTTCCTCCACCCATGTTAGAAACAACTGCTACAACATGAAACCCAGCTTAATCAAGCGCTTCCAAGATTGAAAACAACGTGTATTTCGTCATTTTTTCGTCAAAAGCATAAAACTGTTAATTTAGAAAAATCAGTTCTAAATTTGTATTTTGTTTCCATTACACTTTTTGTATATGCCAGGTAAACATTAAAACGTTTTCGTCCATTTGGTCAAAATGGTCGTACCGGATAGGGGGATTTTTTTTACGGTGCGTAAATAATTATAAGCTTTCTTTGATACAGATCTTAAGGCGAGAGCCGAAGCATTGTCTTCGTCTGTCCATCACATTTTTTATTTTTTATTCAACAATCTTTCAATTTGTTTTTGCGTAGAAATAGTACTTATCATGTTTTTTACTGTTAACCTCTCCTTATGTGGGCATTGTTTATGTATTAATTTAAGTTTTTAAGTTCTTTATGCAGAAATTTACACTTTTCTGATAACCGACTACAATTCAATTTCTCCAACATCAATTCTGAATTATAAAAATTCAGTTGAGGTTTCAATTTTTCAATTTCATCACTTTTTTCTTTTAATTAATTGGCAGACCTATCTAAGCTTACCGTATCCGCTGTTTTATGTTTCTTTATGTTTTTGATAGATTTAATATCAGAGAGTATTTTACGTTTCAAACACCGTTTATTTAGTCTTACCTCTCTTGCATTAGAACTGCTAACATTTTTCTCAGCAGGTAGGTGTGGATGTGGCACTGATTCATTCTTCAGATTTTTCCGTCTGTTCACATTCATTAACTCACTATACATGTCCCTAACATAATCACTGTCATCAAAGTGCTCAGAACATACTCGACTTGAGTTTGGGTTAAGATTGTCTGCACGGCGACACGCAACCACCCACTGTTCACATTCATTAACTCACTATACATGTCCCTAACATAATCACTGTCATCAAAGTGCTCAGAACATACTCGACTTGAGTTTGGGTTAAGATTGTCTGCACGGCGACACGCAACCACCCACTGTTCACATTCATTAACTCACTATACATGTCCCTAACATAATCACTGTCATCAAAGTGCTCAGAACATACTCGACTTGAGTTTGGGTTAAGATTGCCTGCACGGCGACACGCAACCATCCACTGTTTACGTTCACCTTTGTCTTTTAGAAAGACATAAAATATTAATCCTACATTTTTTGTTATAGTAGTTCTTACAGCTCTGAACAGCACAACACGCCATTTCAACACTTCACTGCCACTAACTTTGCACAACACAGTAAACTCATTATAACATAAACACAACCGAAATCTCGAACTAGCATAGGTAGCTTTGCGGCCGGACTACGGTGAAAGTATAGGCGGTGCGACGTCATCGCGCTCTTACCCCCTCCACATCCTCTAGAACGGTACCATCTTGTAATCTACCCACTTTGTTTTGCACCGTTTTAACTTGGCGGATACTCCTATCTGTCTCACCTGCGTGGAGGAAGAAGAGACTGTGGAGCACGTATTGCTTCCATGCCGCCGTTCTTTACTTGCCAGAGATATACTCAGAGGCAACACCAATGAACTGGACAACACCCTGTAAAGCCTCACATACTGGGCACTGGCAGAGGTACACAGACATCAGGTCATCGGTTGTACAAAGCTACTAGATGCCTGACAGAAGATGAAATAGAGAAAACGGTATTTTCTGCTTAAAGACAATAACACA
Source organism: Prosapia bicincta (assembly GCA_036971475.1). Classification (NCBI taxonomy): domain Eukaryota; kingdom Metazoa; phylum Arthropoda; class Insecta; order Hemiptera; family Cercopidae; genus Prosapia; species Prosapia bicincta. The sequence continues at coordinate 31,856,369 of JBAIZL010000007.1, forward strand.
TAAAGGCTATTAAAGCAATAGAGTTGCAGAACAACCATTGAAGGCATTTTTGTATTTTACATACCATAGTCGCGAACTGAGGGAAGAATGATAAACATAAAGTGCAATTTGCCGAAAGAGTCTAAACTTGCTAAAAGCTAGAATAACTAAGTTAACTTAAAAGTTTGGAAACTTTAAAAATAAATAAAGTTCTACGAGATTATTGAAAAGTTGTCTTTTAGTGTTTTTCTTGTTTTTTCCAAGATCTTCTACGTAAAAGCAGTTAAAACGTGAATTAAATATCATACCAATCAAACCATTAATGAATAACAAATAATCCTTGGTAAAAAGAGACAACTTTCAAAATTTATCTATAATTTAAAACATATATTTATCTTTTATAATGCGTAAACAGAAATAATAAACCTCAATTTGCCCTATATTCTACTAAACCAAAACTCGATGTATACTATTTCAATTTACATAGATAAACTGCTACTAACGAGCATTTAAATGGTTATTTTAGGTAACACATGTAAGCCACCTGGTGTGGAAAACAGAAAAGTACGACTCATGGGGACAGAATCGTATCAAGCAGTATAACAGAGTATTCTCGTAGAACAATTAGCTACTATTTTTTCATGATTTTCAGCAAGCACCGCTTTGGCAGTTTTTCTTACAATGATTGTTTTACCGTTCTTGTTTTCAGATAGTCTTCCACCAATCTTATTGATAACGTCTCTATCTTATTTGCCCACGTGTGTGAAGGTAATAAATAAACAGGGCACTGTATTGAAAAGGATCGACCGTTAGATTTATCAGGTCGAACTTAAAAAACTATTTATTGTTATGTAACCAGTTATATATCGTTTTTGTAAGGTTAATATTTCAAAAACAATGTGTGCCACGGATAACAATAAGAAGTTAAATCTAAACTAAATGAAGATCAATACAATGGACTTTTAGGAAGGTGGAATGGGAGTTATGAAAGGCTGTTTAATAAAATCAAAACTCAACAATTTTCCAAATGGAGATAAAAATGTTATTAATAAAAGTAAGGTTTGTGTCGACGATGAAAACTATTGTGAAACAGTGATCTGGAAAGATTCAATAAAACCTATATCAAACGTCAGTACGAAATTGCTTCTTTGAGTAATATAAAGGAGTATTTATAACCTTTGTTGCAGACCTTAGGTTTTGATCGTTTGAAAACTTCATCAAACGATTCTGTTTTAAACATCTCTAGACTAATCTAGAGATTTTGTTTGTTTAGAATCTTTGAACTTAGTTATATTACAAACTGAACGGGATTTCGTATTTTATATTAAAGGACTAATTTCTAGGACTTCCTTTTACATTTTTTTTTTTTTAATTTATATTATTTTCATACATTCCCATTTACGCCATTAAAAAAGGGTATTCTTAGCATATCCTTACCAGGCAATGATATCTAACTATGACCTCGTACACATATATCCTATAACCGGTTACACCTTAAAACTAAAATATTTTTACAATAACCACTATCTCCACCTATAAGTTTTTACATTTTTGTTCTAATCGATAGAAATGATTTTCTTTTCTTTCGATAAGTAAAACCTTCTATTCGATTTGCTCTGAATAATTAAGTTCGAAAGAAAGTTTATGTAGAGAAATATGTTGTAATTATTTCAAGGTCAATGTATAAAAATAAATTGTTTAAATGTTTTACTAATTTTTAAACTTTTTATAAATATTATATTACCTCATATATATAAAAGGTTCTGTATTCTAAACAAATAATATATTGTTTGTAATATTCAATTCATACATAAAAAAATTATTTTAGTTACTTTTTATTAAATAATTACAATTAATATAAACAAAGTAAAATAACCTATATGTTGAAACAGCTGTTCTAGCACATAACCTATAACATACAGTCACCAACTTTATGGCATCATATGTTAGCACTAATTTTAAGTCAAATGGGACGAAATAACTATATTGCATACCTTGTCCCATTCGTGAAAGGTTTATCTCTCATATTATTTACTTAAAACTCAAATTATTTAATTAAATTTAATTAATTAAGTATTTGAAAAAATGTTGTAATAACACAGAGTGTCATCCACAGGTTTAAAAAAATATTTGAACTATGGTGGATGAATAAAAAGTATTTTATTGACGATTGAAAATTTTTACAAGATATAATTGAACTAATAGAAGGAACTGAAAAATGAACCATGGTATTTGTAACACCTTACCAATATTTCAAAAACGTTATACCTGGAAAAATAAAAAAGTCCTCAAGGACACAAAAAATTATAAAAATCACCACATTTCCTATTTAAAAAAACATCACGGGACTGTAATGTCTCGAAAATTAAAACATTTAGAAAGACAAAAATAAACTTATTTTAAAACATGCTCAAAACTTTATAAACTAGAGGTTTCTTTTTAATAACAAATCAAAAATAAACCTGCAACACAACGACTTAGGTTAGATTTGATTCTTAAAAAATAATAAAGTTACCATTATAAAAAAATGGGTTTCTATCACAGTATACGTTATTGTTTAAGTGCAAACAAGATGGAGGTCGTATTCCCCCTCACAAAGATTAACTTACGTAAGAAAACGTTTTTTAATCTTTTTACCAAACCTGTTTAACTGGATAATTTTTAGTTAGATTCCCTCGGTCTCTCTCACACTTTCTCCTTATCTTTCACGAAGTGTATACTAATATCAAAAAAAAATTATGCTTGTGCATCGAATGTAGTTGAGCACAAAGACAAATTTTCCAATTCTAGAATACAAATAAACGTGATTCGTCAACACTTGTGCTGACAAAATCCATTTCTTGTAACGTAAAGAACGTTTAAGGAAGTTTCATTAAACTCTAATAAGTGTTCATTTACTTTGAATTTTTACAAAAGTAATTTACATTACTTTCCTTAAATATTTCCGCTCTTTACAGACTTTTCCTACAGAAGAAGTTCTGTTCTTGATGTGGCTGACAAAGCAAGTCGAACACACTCCTTAAATGTAATAAAATGTATGATTGAACAAGTGTAGCGATTCCCAAGTAATAAACAAAGCTCGCGAATATTGAAGTCTTTAAAAGACTGGTTTTCATTATAACTACTTTTGTGAAGTAATATTAATGTAAGAAAGAACTTATTAAAAACGGGTTGTGTTCTGCATTTCCTGGGAAATAACGTGCGGAATGCAAAAAATAAGGTATTACAATTATAAATTGTGTAAATAAAAAAATTTTATTTAAAAAAAATAAGATTTTGATTTTTCTACAACTAGCAATCATAAAAACTCATATGATTGAATTATATGACTATTTGAGATAGTTGTGTGCGTTCGTGTGTGTGTGTGTGTGTGTGTGTGTGTGTGTGTGTGTGTGTGTGTGTGTGTGTGTGTGTGTGTGTGTGTGTGTGTGTGTGTGTGTGTGTGTGTGTGTGTGTGTAACAAGTGCAAGGAAAAGCTGTCCTTTGGTAGAAAAACTCGTAGCTCCGAAAATATACATTATTCAGAAGGTTCTGTTGGACGCATTGTTAACATATTTTCAGATAGTTTTCCTTACGACTTTTAACTCTGCGCAGCAACTCTCAATTTCTCTGTCTACTGCTTTCATTCTCGATCAGCTGGGCTGTAGATTCCCTACTCAATATCAAGAAAATATAAACATATCATAAGGGGTTCAATGCAGACTTATTTATGATGTTTGAATTTTATTTTTGTTGTTTTTTTTACGTAGGTTGCTTGTAAAAGCACTTTACATGGGAGCTCTTACTTTTTATAAGCGATATTTACGTTGTGCTGTTATATAGTCCCTGTAGAGAGCAGGTCTCTATTGTAATCGTCCTTACTCATGCATCGGGAAATGTTTCATTTGCTCCCAGTAAGAGAAGTCATTATGTCCTTTCCTTTGGTGAATAAAATTATGACCTATCACTACACATCTAGTTCTTATACTGATAGTAAAACGTCTCTCAGAATAGTCCTTACAATTAATAAATATCCCAATTTAAATAAAAAAATAAAACTGTCTTCATTTTCTGGCATTTAATTAGGAAAGTTGATCAAGTACTGTGTCACAATCAAGGATTGAGCCTAATGAGAAGATTCCATCGCAGCCATTTGTACCGTCTACAACGTACGTTACTGCAAACAAAAATATGATACAAAATTTCCTGTTTCAATCTAGAACTGGACCGACAAACAAAATTTTCATTTATAAATCACCAAGTTCCTTAAATTACACCCTTGGTTTAATGATGTTTTAATTTGGGCAAACTATCTCTAAAATACCACGCTTGGTTTTAGCCCTAGAAGTGAACTAAGCACGATCACCGCGGCACATTCTTTCTCACTCATTAATACATATTAAAATTGTAGACAACTCTTTCCTCAAGTCAGTAAATTCAAAACTTTAGTTTTTATCCTAACCTAAACTAAAATATAATAAATTTATTCATTGATTTAGGAAAAAAATAATTAAATAGGGGTCTGTTAAGTTAAAGTTGTAGTACAACATTTGAATGAACTTTATGAGGCGTGAGTACAATCTAATTTATTCCTATATAACTCGCTCTTATTTAATTATAATAACTTACTCGATTTGTAGTAAAAACTCCATAACTTACACAATCTGACTTTTGTTGATCTGTTTAATTTTAGTTATCAAAACTCAGATTTAGAATCTCAGAAATGGTTGTAGTTCTACAATCACACAGGGTAATTAATTGGGTACCTTTCTACTCAATTAATTAATAAAGTTTAATTTCTACTTTAGTTCGTCTACACATAGCTGACGTTTTTCGGTTCATCTCCTTCTTTTCAAATTCCTAAATTGGGAAATAACTGTATTCTGTGTAATTATTGATTTTGAAACGAATTAGCCAGATAAATATTATAAGTACGAAATTATGGTCCAGAAAATAGGTTACAAGAAATGTTAATGTAAAGATATAACGCAATTTGCTAGTTTTATTTTTTGGATCGTTACATTTATAACAAATCTATAAGTCTACCTTTGATTTTTGTTATTTTTACATATACTACTCAAAATTACATTGTAAATAGAAAAAGGTGAATTTACGCATGTAAATAATAGCCGTACTCAGGACATGTTTTTTGCAGTTATTAAATTCCTTTTATTAGCTCACACACTCTCTGATAATTTATGGTAATGCAGTTTTTCAAATATTTATTCTATAATTGAAATATAAAAAATTGAGTGTTCCAGGTTGGATTCGAACCAAGTATCTTCATGTTCAAATTCTAGCATTATGGCACTGAGCCAACTTTCTCAAAGCTAGAAATGTACTTCTGCAAGTATGATTTTTTCTTTAGTCCCTTTCAGGTTGTCGAAATCTCAATTGCACAACCTTAAATTGTTTTTATGGTCACCACACAATATCATAAATAACGCTCTAGGAATAAAAATGAATGGAAATAATAAAATAAAAAAACAAACTTGATTAACGGCATCTATCCATGCTTCACAAACGGACAGTGCGAAAGAAAAGCGAAAGAAACTAGGTAACATAATGCAAGCGACGCAATAAAAAAAGTAATAAATAATAGCAAATAAAAATAAAAGTCCAACAAGATACATAGAAAAGAAATGGAAAATTGGAAGGATATTCGCTTTTTGTTTTGCCACTTAATATTGTTATTCTGACATGTGAATATAGGCAAAATATTTACATTAATTGTAACTATAAAATAATAAGAAACTAAAATAAAATTTGTCTCTGTTGATTTGAGTAGGAATTGACTTTAAGAAAATAATTTTATATTACTTGTTTCTCTCTGGCTGTCAGACTCCCTTAATCGAAATGGCCTAGGAACGGATTTTACATGCGTTAAATATTTAAAAGATACGAGGTCCAAATGCAGAGCTTTACTAAATTAAATTTAGCTCAATATTTCTTTTTTATTATTTAAAAAATTAAAATCATACAAATAACGGATGTAGAAATGGTCAAACTTATGTCGTTTATGCAAATAGCTGAACTTTAATCTTATAAGATATTGTAGTGTTTAGCAACTAAACCTAGATGAAATGTAAGATAAAGCCAGGAGAACAAAAAAACAGTTTTTTACAAAAATGTGTAATGGAGTTTCTAAAGCTTCAAGAGAATAAGGCAATAATAATGGGGCAAAATACATATGAAATGCTATAAACCATTATGCAAATACAAATCCCATTTCATTACAAAGCTCATCAACTGGTACCAGGCATACAATAGGTACAATTTAATTAAAATTAATAGCGACAATAGTATATAATATAACTACTTTTCAATTGACCTTTGTTGATAGATAAATAGTTTCGTTCAATATGAGTTGTAAGGGTGGACCAAGGTCTAGAAACACTGCCTTATTACAGAAGGGAATAAGTTCAAAGGATTATCATGAATTCTAAGAATGGAGAAAATATAAAAAGTTGCTAAACGTCGGTAAGGAGCTTTTTCATTTTCCATCATCAGTGGAGACGTGAAGATTCTGTGAGGGACCATGACCAGCTAAAACACATTTTTAGTCCTCTCATGCCATTATGAACATTTTCTCGTATAACTTTGCAACTCTTGCATAATTATGCAAATGTTTAGGAACAATTTCAAACCTGGTAAAATTTACAACCGGATGAATAAAGTAACAGTAAAATTACGTTTAAACTTTTCTTAAGAAATAAAATCTGTTACTGATGGCAGCAACAGCGAGTTTGGCACTGAGTTTCGGAAGAGCATCCCCCAGGTTTCTAAGAGTCAAATCCAGGGGCAGTCAGAAACTAAAAGGGTTGCAACCACATAGAATTAAATTGTATGACAAATATATAACAATTTTTAATTATTAGAAAGAAAAGGAAATATTCCGAAATTAAGAAATTCAAAGCAGAAGTACGTCAAAGTAGTGTACTGGGCCCAGTACTCTACCTACTTTACACCTGTGACACTCCAACCACCCCCAGAAATAACAATAGCAATTTTTGCAGATGACACAGCATTATTAGCAACTGACAAAGACATATATACTTCTACGGTCAAATTCCATAGAGCAACAAACTCCTAGAATGGACTGATTAATGAAAAATCAAACTGAATGAAGTGAAGTCAGTCCACATCAATATCACAAATAAAATATTGAAAGATAACCTCCATTAATGGATGTTAACGAAATCATCTTCCCTTATGAAAATGAAGCTAAATATCTAGGTATGAACCTAGATGCTAAACTCAGATGGAAACACCACATCAAGAAAAAGAAGTAGGAATTAAATACCAAATATCGTAAGCACTGTTGGCTCTTAGGTTAAAACTCAAACCTCTCATTAGAAAATATAATAAAAATCTACAACCAGATCTTGAAGCCAGTTTGACTCTAAAACAGCCAACAGTGGGGATGTGCAAAGGAATCTAATGTAGAAATTCTTCAGATAATCCAAAATCAAGTACTGAGAAATATGGTTAATGTCCCTTGGTATGTAAAGAAACAAAGATATTCACCGAGATCTGAACATCCTGACGATAACAAAAGAAATAAAGAAGATGGCCAAAAAACATGAAAAAGATACTTCACCTTCATGCAACTGCCTTTATCTTCTCGATAGCCAGTGCATGGTTAGAAGATTGAAGAGAACCAAACCATTTGATTTAGTCTAGGGTAATGTAGTGTTGTGCTAGCTCTAATATATGAATTTGACAATGTCCAGACAAGCACTAAAGAGTTAATAGGCACTTTAGTTATATGAGAATTTAGGTTGAGATAAGGTATATTAATGGTTGCTCTAATAAGACCAGTTTTGATAATAATAATAAAAAGAAAAAGAAAGTAAGGATATCATAGGTTAATTTGATATTAAACTTTTATAACAATAATAGGGCTTTAAAGCAACAACTCCTAGCCAATAAGGGCAAATATAATTTTCCTTTTTTTGTTAACGAAATATTATAAATTATATTATTTTATTTCATACCAAGGGTAAATTATGTTTTAGTTTTTAGTATTTTTTTAAAATATATATAGACAAAAATATCGATTTACAAATGATTGAATACAATAGCTAAAAGTATATATTTTATATTTAATGCGCCATTTATATTTGTTATTTATATAGTTTGTTATAGAAAAATTAAAGACTTAGCAAATAAATAAAGTTTGTTTAGTTTAAATAAAATAAGTTATTTATTTAAAAACTTGGTAATTGTTATATAGTTTTAATAGAGTTTAAAAGGAGTAAATTAAATAAATTTGAGTTAACTATATTAAAGAATATAAAATGATTAATTTGACTCAATGAAACATATAAATCATGTTATACAGGTAATAACTCATGTGAAGATATTATTATCATAAATATTAAAAAGTCAAAAACGTGATTTTGTTCCGTAAAAACAAAAGTTTTGAGAATTATGTTCTGTCCCACTGAATTATGGATCTATTTAACTTACTATCACATGAACTTTACTTGATTAATGGAAAAGGCTATTATAAACGAACACCGGGGCTTTGAAAACAAAGTTAGAAAATGTCACAAAGGGGTGAGCTTGATCTCGTGGCCAGGATGTAGCAGCAACAATGCCTCGGAGTCACTTTGTTGGAGCTCTTATTGAAATACTTCTTGCCAAAATGTCAGAAGGCATATATTTTTGGCTTACAATCTGTGCTAAGCCTACACTCCCCTGTGTACACGGGCACAGTTAGAATGAGATAAATTCTAATGAAAATTTATAGCATTTGATACATCAAACTCTCTTTTTTAATTATGGAACACAAAGAACGAAATTTCAATTAATTTCAAATAATAAACCTTTTTTAATCAAATATTGAAATTATTTGTACCTGGTTACAATCCATTAAAAAGTGTTTTTTGCAGTCCCTGCAGTATTTACTTCATATGCTCATCAACATATTCCATTTATATGTAGATAACAAATATATATATATATATATATATATATAATAGTACTATAATGTTTATAAATATATTTTCCTAAACCTTATTCTACATTTTTGTATATGAACAGTAATGGCATTTATTTCATTCAAAAATTTAGAAAGAAACTAAGTAAAAAACACTATAATTTTTTTACAGCTATGAATTATTATATAACTGTAGAATTTGTTATTTACATAGAAAACATAAAACATGTTTTGAAATGCTAAAATCATTATTAAAAATAATTTTCTAAAACCTTACTTTTTATCACAAAGTTGTAAAAAAAACATTCTATAATTTTTACAAAACTTAATTCTTGAGGATGCTGAACTATTTGTATTTAATATGTAGTATATATTTTTTTAACATACATTTAGAGAAACAACATTATTCTAAAATGTAATTTATGAAAATTCTAAATATATATATATAATATATATATATATATATATATATATATATATATATATATATATGTGTGTAATGTTATATATATTGTAATGTTTTTATATAAAAACACCAAAGTATTAAATAACAATAATTCAGAATATAATAAAAGTAAATTAAAAATGGATGAAAAAAATGTAAACAATGCAGCCATAACCTAAAAAACAATTTATCATAAAATATTAAATCCAAGATGGCGGCTAGTATAATTATAGAACAGCTGATGTTTTCCAAATGTAGAATTGTACAAAATCTAAAAATTATTGCGTAGAGGATAAAACGTAACTGTCCAGGTAAGGACATGAAGATCAAATAATCAGTGGTTTAAATAACAGATGTTTCAAGAAAGGAAAAAGTTTTATTCTTTTCTCTAGAAATTTTCAATATTAGAAAAATTCATTATTAGAGAAGCTTGCATTGGAACTGGAAAAAAATTAGTTGGCCAAAATTTTATTTAAAGGAAGAATTCAAACATAAAAATAGTGGTGAAAGATTTGTTTATAGAAATAAATTTAAAAGGCTAGAAATTTGAACAAAAACATTAAACTTCAGATAAGTAATTGAATTTAAGAAAAGATTGTAAATTATTATGATATTGTAAATTCAAAATTAATAACTTTAGGCCTAGGCGTTTCTTTTATAAAATTTATTACAACATTAATTGCATAAACTAAATTTTATTTTGTCATAATACCCACCGAATAACCTGAAAAAAGAGTCTTGTGATATTTAACTAAATTAACAAATAGAGAAAGTGTATAAAAAAAAAATATTGTAACTAGAATTAGATTTAAAAAAAACTAAATTAAACAAAATTTAATCGAATTATAAGAAAGTGTTTTATTTATTACTATAAATGGTAAGTAATAAAAAATAAACGTAATAGGAATCTAAATTTTACTGTTAGGGTTACAATTATTTTGTAATTCTAACTGGCGCCCAGCAATTTATTATTTTCTAAGTATTATTAAATTTTGTTTTATTATAAAGAAATTATTCAAAATTATGAAAATTAAAAATTAAATATATATATATATATATAAATTACAATATATATATATATATATATATATATATATATATATATATATATATATCACTTTCACTATATGTACTTAAACAAAAATCTTACTTGGTATTTAACCGAGTTAACTTTCAAAGATTGGTAGTATCTCCATCATCGGGCATCACTGGCCGGGTGTTGTAGTAGACT
>JBAIZL010000007.1:31871946-31909446 GCA_036971475.1 Prosapia bicincta
GGCAAAATATTTATATTAATTGTAACTATAAAATAATAAGAAACTAAAATAAAATTTGTCTCTGTTGATTTGAGTAGGAATTGACTTTAAGAAAATAATTTTATATTACTTGTTTCTCTCTGGCTGTCAGACTCCCTTAATCGAAATGGCCTAGGAACGGATTTTACATGCGTTAAATATTTAAAAGTTACGAGATCCAAATGCAGAGCTTTACTAAATTAAATTTAGCTCAATATTTCTTTTTTATTATTTAAAAAATTAAAATCATACAAATAACGGATGTAGAAATGGTCAAACCTATGTCGCTTATGCAAATAGCTGAACTTTAATCTTATAAGATATTGTAGTGTTTAGCAACTAAACCTAGATGAAATGTAAGATAAAGCCAGGAGAACAAAAAAAAACAGTTTTTTATAAAAATGTGTAATGGAGTTTCTAAAGTTTCAAGAGAATAAGGCAATAATAATGGGGCAAAATACATATGAAATGCTATAAACCATTATGCAAATACAAATCCCATTTCATTACAAAGCTCATCAACTGGTACCAGGCATACAATAGGTACAATTTAATTTAAATTAATAGCGACAATAGTATATAATATAACTACTTTTCAATTGACCTTTTTTGATAGATAAATAGTTTCGTTCAATATGAGTTGTAAGGGTGGACCAAGGTCTAGAAACACTGCCTTTTTACAGAAGGGAATAAGTTCAAAGGATTATCATGAATTCTAAGAATGGAGAAAATATAAAAAGTTGCTAAACGTCGGTAAGGAGCTTTTTCATTTTCCATCATCAGTGGAGACGTGAAGATGCTGTGAGGGACCATGACCAGCTAAAACACATTTTTAGTCCTCTCATGCCATTATGAACATTTTCTCGTATAACTTTGCAACTCTTGCATAATTATGCAAATGTTTAGGAACAATTTCAAACCTGGTAAAATTTACAACCGGATGAATAAAGTAACAGTAAAAATAAGTTTAAACTTTTCTCAAGAAATAAAACCTGTTACTGATGGCAGCAACAGCGAGTTTAGCACTGAGTTTCGGAAGAGCATCCCCCAGGTTTCTAGGAGTCAAATCCAGGGGTAGTCAGAAACTAAAAGGGTTGCAACCACATAGAATCAAATTGTATGACAAATATATAACAATTTTTAATTATTAGAAAGAAAAGGAAATATTCCGAAATTAAGAAATTCAAAGCAGAAGTACGTCAAAGTAGTGTACTGGGCCCAGTACTCTACCTACTTTACACCTGTGACACTCCAACCACCCCAGAAATAACAATAGCAATTTTTGCAGATGACACAGCATTATTAGCAACTGACAAAGACATATATACTTCTACGGTCAAATTCCATAGAGCAACAAACTCCTAGAATGGACTGATTAATGAAAAATCAAACTGAATGAAGTGAAGTCAGTCCACATCAATATCACAAATAAAATATTGAAACAATAAAAATATTGAAAAGAACCCCAATACCACAAAAATAATCAAAAATAACAAATAAAACAAGTTACTTAAGATTTAACCCTTATGTACATTTCGATGACCATGTCATCATCATCAGAGGGTCTGTATGTATCAAAATTTCTTTAAATTTAATAATGAATTTTATAAACAATGTGATGGAACTGCTATGGGTAACAGTTTGTCTCCTTTTATTGCTGAGCTTTTTATGAGCAGATTTGAAGAAAACTTAAAGAATAGTATTACTTATTTTCCTAGGATTTGGTTAAGATATGTTGACGATGTTTTTGCGATCTTTGTAGCAGTAAATGTGATGTTGATGTTTTTGTAAACCAACTTAATAGCATACATAGTTCCATTAAGTTTACTTATGAATTAGAAACTAATAATCGTTTAGCATTTTTAGATATTCTGTGTATTAAAAATCATAAAAAAATTGAATTTGATATTTACAGGAAACCTACTAACAATAACAGATATATTTTAAATAGTTCCAACCATTGTTATACACATAAAATAGCAGCATTTAACAGTTTTGTTAACAGAGCTATCAATTTACCACTTAGTCCTAGACGATTTTATAAGGAAATTAATTATATCAAAGGAGTGGCTAGATATAACGATTTTGATACCAAAATTATAGATAATATTGTTAGAAAACAAAGATTAAAATATGTTTTGAACACAACTACCACTCTTCAAAAAGAAGATAAAAAATGTAATTTTATTAGTTTACCTTTCGATAATATTTTAACAAAAGGGTTAGACTCTATTTTTAAAAAGGTAAATGTTAAGATAGCCTATAAAACTCAAAATAAACTCAAGCATTTATTATGTAACCCGAAAGATAAAATTCCAATGTTGGAAAAATCAGGTATTTATAAGATAATTTGTAGTACTTGTAACGAGATGTATATAGGTCAAACAAAAAGAAAAATTGTAACTAGATATAAAGAACATCTTGCCCATATTAAATATGAAAGACCTGAAAAATCAAGTGTAGCGGAACATGTCCTTAGTAATCAGCATGATTTAGATAAAAATGTTATTTTAGCTAAATGTATAAACTCAAAAAAGTTACTTAATAGTTATGAAAGTGTTTTTATAGTCAAATCAAATTGTAAATTAATGAATGCAGATAAAGGACCTATTCCTTACTCACCATTATATACTTTACTTAAATAGCTTTCTTCAAATTACGATGTTTTAATCGAATTACTTTTAGTTTATTTATTGTTATTGCTGTAGTTTTTATTACATATGTATTATTATAATGTAATTTTTGACTTAACCTATTAGGTTCCTGATGGCCGATCGTTATTTGTCGGTCGAGGGCGGAGAGGGGGCGGAGCTTACCTCACGCCTATATATAGCGACCGCGGAGAACGACTGGTATCATTCTAGTTTGTAACTTCATGTGTGCTAGATTGTGTTTTGTAACAAGACCCTCTGATGATGATGACATGGTCATCGAAATGTACATAAGGGTTTAATCTTAAGCAATTTGTTTTATTTGTTATTTTTTATTATTTTTGTGGTATTGGGGTTCTTTTCAATATTTTTATTGTAATATATTGTACCACTGTGCTCTTGATATTGTGTAAAATATTGAAAGATAACCTCCATTAACGAAATCATCTTCCCTTATGAAAATGAAGCTAAATATCTAGGTATGAACCTAGATACTAAACTAAGATGGAAACACCACATCAAGAAAAAGAAGTAGGAATTAAATACCAAATATCGTAAGCACTGTTGGCTCTTAGGTTAAAACTCAAACCTCTCATTAGAAAATATAATAAAAATCTACAACCAGATCTTGAAGCCAGTTTGACTCTAAAACAGCCAACAGTGGGGATGTGCAAAGGAATCTAATGTAGAAATTCTTCAGATAATTCAAAATCAAGTACTGAGAAATATGGTTAATGCCCCTTGGTGTGTAAAATGTCAAAGATATTCACCGAGATCTGAACATCTGGACGATAACAAAAGAAATAAAGAAGATGGTCAAAAAACATGAAAAAGATACTTCACCTTCATGCAACTGCCTTTATCTTCTCGATAGCCAGTGCATGGTTAGAAGATTGAAGAGAACCAAACCATTTGATTTAGTCTAGGGTAATGTTGTGTTGTGCTAGCTCTAATATATGAATTTGACAATGTCCAGACAAGAACTAAAGAGTTAATAGGCACTTTAGTTATATGAGAATTTAGATTGAGATAATGCAAGGTAAATTAATGGTTGCTCTAATTAGACCAGTTTTGATAATAATAATAAAAAGAAAAAGAAAGAAAGGACATCATAAGTTAATTTGATATTAATTAAACTTTTTTAACAATAATAGGGCTTTAAAGCAACAACTCCTAGCCAATAAGGGCAAATATAATTTTCCTTTTTTTTGTTAACGAAATATTATAAATTATATTATTTTATTTCATACCAAGGGTAAATTATGTTTTAGTTTTTAGTATTTTTTAAAAATATATATGGACACCTAGCAAATAAATAAAGTTTGTTTAGTTTAAATAAAATGTGTTATTTATTTAAAAACTTGGTAATTGTTATATAGTTTTAATAGAGTTTAAAAGGAGTAAATTAAATAAATTTGAGTTAACTATATTAAAGAATATAAAATGATTAATTTGACTCAATAAAACATATAAATCATGTTATACAGGTAATAACTCATGTGAAGATATCATTATAATAAATATTAAAAAGTCAAAAACGTGATTTTGTTCCGTAAAAACAAAAGTTCTGAGAATTATGTTCTGTCCCACTGAATTATGGATCTATTTAACTTACTATCACATGAACTTTACTTGATTAATGGAAAAGGCTATTATAAACGAACACCGGGGCTTTGAAAACAAAGTTAGAAAATGTCACAAAGGGGTGAGCTTGATCTCGTGGCCAGGATGTAGCAGCAACAATGCCTCGGAGTCACTTTGTTGGAGCTCTTATTGAAATACTTCTTGCCAAAATGTCAGAAGGCATATATTTTTGGCTTACAATCTGTGCTAAGCCTACACTCCCCTGTGTACACGGGCACAGTTAGAATGAGATAAATTCTAATGAAAATTTATATCATTTGATACATCAAACTCTCTTTTTTAATTATGGAACACAAAGAACGAAATTGCAATTAATTTCAAATAATAAACCTTTTTTAATCAAATATTGAAATTATTTATACCTGGTTACAATCCATTAGAAAGTGTTTTTTGCAGTCCCTGCAGTATTTACTTTACATGCTCATCAGCATGTTCCATTTATATGTAGATAACATATATATATATATATATATATATATATATATATATATATATATAATAGTACTATAATTTTTATAAATATATTTTCCTAAACCTTATTATACATTTTTGTATATGAACAGTAATGGCATTTAATTCATTCAAAAATTTAGAAAGAAACTAAGTAAAAAACACTATAATTTTTTACAGCTATGAATTATTATATAACTGTAGAATTTAGTTATTTACATAGAAAACATAAAACATGTTTTGAAATGCTAAAATCATTATTAAAAATAATTTTCTAAAACCTTACTTTTTATCACAAAGTTGTAAAAAAACATTCTATAATTTTTACAAAACTTAATTCTTGAGGATGCTGAACTATTTGTATTTAATATGTAGTATATATTTTTTTAACATACATTTAGAGAAATAACATTATTCTAAAATGTAATTTATGAAAATTCTAAATATATATATATATATATATATATATATATATATATATATATATATATATATATATATTGTAACATTTATAGAATGGGCTATATAATATTATTTAAGAATTGGAAAATAGATGAGAAATAACTCACTCAAAATTTAGAAAGAAATTCATTAAGATATTGGTTAGGTTAGAATTTAGGTAAAAGCATAGAAAAGTAAATAAGGTATTTGAACTGAAAAATCCATTAAGAAATTTGTTGTATCAAATAAAATTTAAAATAAGATAATCTAATAATGGTTATGTGTAAACAAATTTGTAAACTGTAGGAACATAGGGCTAAGTAATTACTTGAAGGAGAAAGTGAACACGTTTGTAAACAAAAGAAAATTGAAAGGTTATGTTTATGAAAGACCAAGCAAAACACACACAATTCAGAACTATTTCAAAAGTAAAACACAAAGACACTTCACACACTAATAATATTAATAAAATAAACACTGGAAGGTTTGTTGACGATAGGAAATTGAAACAGTAAGTTTCAACCAGGTTTAACCAAGTTAAAACGCCATTCTAAACAAACTTGTGGGTATGTCAGCTGTAAAACAGATGTAGGTCAGTGTGACAATCGATTCTAGTGAAGAAAAAGAAAACAAACTAGATTACATTAACATGTGTGAAAGTCTAGTGGAAAGAAATCGAACTAAATTATAACCCATATGTGTTGTTTTTAAGAAGAAAGGCGGCCATATTTTAAACAATTTTAAAATCTAAGGACGCGTAGTAGTTGAGTTGGAGGTAGCGTGGGTGACGCTCTAATAGCAGACCTTGCTGTGCAGTCAAAATTCTATTTATTTGGAAAGAGTTCGTCTAAATTATACCGTTTTGTTAAGAAGATTGGCCAACTTAAATTAAGGAGAAGTAAATCACAAAATGTAATACTGTGTTAATATCAAGTGAAGTAAATAAAACGAATTTAAGTGTGTGAATTGTTTAATTGGAGAGAACGGGAATTTACGTAAGCGACCAGCAAAATTTTGATATTTATTAAGTTGAGTAATAGCGCTATAAAATAACTTTAGTGGACTTTTAAGATAATAGAGAAGTTTAAATTTGTATATTAGGATATCTTGTAGTTAATTAATAGTAAGAAATAATCCAGTTCAAATAGTTTGGCCTTTTTGCATTTTCAAAATTTAATATTGTTTGTTCAAAATTTATTTAATTAACCTAAGAATTTCTAAAAATATAGCCCATGCGATAAACCCCGAGATATCAAGAGATCTTAAACTAGCCAAGGGTATAAAAACCTTGTAACTCAAATTTAAAGAATCGAATTTTAGTATATTTTGTTAAAAATTGTTAAGTTGTAAAATTTTGTTTTGTGTATTGTTTAATGTTGAGATGAAATTGTAATAATAAATGTTAATGAATTGTTTCTGAGTAGTTTTTTTTTGGTTATTAAATAGAAATAAAATATCTTCTTTTAAATAAAATATTTAATAATATAAAACCCGTTGTATAGCGTCTTTAAAAATTATGTTATAATTGGCGCAACAACGTGGGAGCTCGATAAAATTTATTTAGAGAGATTTTGAAATAAAATTAATTTAGTACTTTTTATATGAAAAACATTTGAACTGGAAATAGATTTAGACAAAATTTTGTAAAATTAAACACTGAGTTGAATCGAATCAAGGCTAGGTTTATAGTATATATAAAAATTATTTATGTTTGTATAATAAGTTTACTTACAGCTAAAAAAAAAGAAAAAATATAGGCGAGCTGGTAGTTGTAGGGGACTAGGAAAAAGGGACAATTTTGGAAATGAAAGAAATAAAAATGGAAGGCACAGATATGCCTATAGAAGAGAGTGAGGTGGAAACCCAAGTAGATGAGGCTAGGGGACTACCACCTATGCAAACACAACAAAAAAAACGGGGAAATAATGAGAATGAAGATTTAAGGGAGATGATGAGATCTCTCATGGAAATGAGTCTAAAAAAAATGGACGAAATAAAAAAAGAATTAAATGAGAATATAAAGGAGGAAAATAAGGAGAAGTCGAGAGAAAGGAAAATAACAAAGGATAATAAGATGGAAACAACAGGAATGACTCAGGATATAAAAGTATTAGGAGAAGGAAGCGAATGTAGGAGGGATAGATAACAAATAAACCGGAAATGACAATGGACCAGAAATGACTTAATAATTAAACAAACACTTGAAAAAAAAATAAAGAAAGAAAAAATATATAAATTTAAATAAAATAGGAAGGGAGGTATTAAATATAGGTAAAGGAAGCAATATGAATAAACTCTAGGTGACTATGTGTATAAGAAAACGTTAGCAGGAGATAGGTTTTAAGGGATGGTAACTATATCTACGATAATTTATGGGTAACTTCGTCGAATATTGAGAATAATGAATAAAGGTAAATAGGTATCTATGTTAATAAATATTGAAGCATCGTTGTAATAAATAAAATATGGTAATTGTGTATTTAAACTTCGTCGTATTGTAAGGGAGAATCTGCGTTGATAAATAATGGAACTTCGTCGTATATATTATAAAAGAAATATTAATCTATGATGATAAATATTAAAGCATCGTTGTAATAAAAATATGGTAATTGTGTATTTAAACTTCGTCGTATTGTAAGGGAGAATCTGCGTTGATAAATAAGTATTAAAACAAAATTTATATTCGTTGATATAGTGATAGTGTAATCGAAGGAACTATAGATATGATCAAATAGAGGATATGAGATTGCGACCTTTAAAAATATTAGATGTTAAACTTCATACAAAATAAACTGAAATGATATAAGAAAATAATTGAACTGGATGTGAGATTGGAAGGGGAGATAAAATACTAACTTAGAACTAAGAATTAGATGAAGCTAAAAGCAAAATAAATATGAGATAAATAATAAACAAGGAATAAACAGAAATAAGGGAAAGAGAAATGTTATAACCAATTTGACCAAATCTAGACATACTATGACTCGGATAGGCTGGGATTTAAAGACATGGTCTCCGAGAATATATATTATATTAAATAAATATTGAATCAGACTTAGGATTGGAAGGATTCCAATTGTAATAAATGTAAAAAATAATAATAATTATGGAAGGAATTGTAAATACCAGAACATGATTTATTGTTACTATATGTTAGAGTTGTTAAAGAATTGTTGAATGAATGTTAGTTATAAGTATATTGTATTGTTAGAAGATATGTTAAGTAATATGTAGCTTGAAGTGTTCAGCTCAGTATTTGATTGTTAAAGAATTAAGATAAAATTGTGTCGTAGGAATTAAGTATAAATGGACAATTTAAAGTATAAATGTTAATTTAAATTTAATTTAAAAAAAAAAATATGTATATTTAATCAAGCTTGTAAAATGTAAAGAATGTGTAATGTAGAGATTAGTAATATTTTTTTTATTTAAATTAAATTAGGGGACATTGTAACATTTATAGAATGGGCTATATAATATTATTTAAGAATTGGAAAATAGATGAGAAATAACTCACTCAAAATTTAGAAAGAAATTCATTAAGATATTGGTTAGGTTAGAATTTAGGTAAAAGCATAGAAAAGTAAATAAGGTATTTGAACTGAAAAATCCATTAAGAAATTTGTTGTATCAAATAAAATTTAAAATAAGATAATCTAATAATGGTTATGTGTAAACAAATTTGTAAACTGTAGGAACATAGGGCTAAGTAATTACTTGAAGGAGAAAGTGAACACGTTTGTAAACAAAAGAAAATTGAAAGGTTATGTTTATGAAAGACCAAGCAAAACACACACAATTCAGAACTATTTCAAAAGTAAAACACAAAGACACTTCACACACTAATAATATTAATAAAATAAACACTGGAAGGTTTGTTGACGATAGGAAATTGAAACAGTAAGTTTCAACCAGGTTTAACCAAGTTAAAACGCCATTCTAAACAAACTTGTGGGTATGTCAGCTGTAAAACAGATGTAGGTCAGTGTGACAATCGATTCTAGTGAAGAAAAAGAAAACAAACTAGATTACATTAACATGTGTGAAAGTCTAGTGGAAAGAAATCGAACTAAATTATAACCCATATGTGTTGTTTTTAAGAAGAAAGGCGGCCATATTTTAAACAATTTTAAAATCTAAGGACGCGTAGTAGTTGAGTTGGAGGTAGCGTGGGTGACGCTCTAATAGCAGACCTTGCTGTGCAGTCAAAATTCTATTTATTTGGAAAGAGTTCGTCTAAATTATACCGTTTTGTTAAGAAGATTGGCCAACTTAAATTAAGGAGAAGTAAATCACAAAATGTAATACTGTGTTAATATCAAGTGAAGTAAATAAAACGAATTTAAGTGTGTGAATTGTTTAATTGGAGAGAACGGGAATTTACGTAAGCGACCAGCAAAATTTTGATATTTATTAAGTTGAGTAATAGCGCTATAAAATAACTTTAGTGGACTTTTAAGATAATAGAGAAGTTTAAATTTGTATATTAGGATATCTTGTAGTTAATTAATAGTAAGAAATAATCCAGTTCAAATAGTTTAGCCTTTTTGCATTTTCAAAATTTAATATTGTTTGTTCAAAATTTATTTAATTAACCTAAGAATTTCTAAAAATATAGCCCATGCGATAAACCCCGAGATATCAAGAGATCTTAAAATAGCCAAGGGTATAAAAACCTTGTAACTCAAATTTAAAGAATCGAATTTTAGTATATTTTGTTAAAAATTGTTAAGTTGTAAAATTTTGTTTTGTGTATTGTTTAATGTTGAGATGAAATTGTAATAATAAATGTTAATGAATTGTTTCTGAGTAGTTTTTTTTTGGTTATTAAATAGAAATAAAATATCTTCTTTTAAATAAAATATTTAATAATATAAAACCCGTTGTATAGCGTCTTTAAAAATTATGTTATAATATATATATATATATATATATATATATATATATATATATATATATATATATATATATATATATATATATGTAATGTTATATATATTGTAATGTTTTTATATAAAAACGCTAAAGTATTAAATAACAATAATTCAGAATATAATAAAAGTAAATTAAAAATTGATGAAATAAAATGTAAACAATGGAGCCATAACCTAAAAAAAATGTATCATAAAATATTAAATCCAAGATGGCGGCTAGTATAATTATGGAACAGCTGATGTTTTCCAAATGTAGAATTGTACAAAATCTAAAAATTATTGCATAGAGGATAAAACGTAACTGTCCAGGTAAGGACATGAAAATCAAATAATCAGTGGGTTAAATAACAGATGTTTCAACAAAGGAAAAAGTTTTATACTTTTCTCTAGAAATTTTCAATATTAGAAAAATTCATTGTTAGAGAAGCTTGCATTGGAATTGGAAGCAAAAACTTAGTTGGCCAAAATTTTATTTAAAGGAAGAATTCAAGCATAAAAAAACAGTAGTGAAAGATTTGTTTATAGAAATAAATTTAAAAGGCTAGAAATTTGAACAAAAACATTAAACTTCAGATAAGTAATTAAATTTAAGAAAAGATTGTAAATTATTATGATATTGTAAATTCAAAATTAATAACTTTAGGCCTAGGCGTTTCTTTTATAAAATTTATTACAACATTAATTGCATAAACTAAATTTTAATTTGTCATAACCTGAAAGAAAGAGTCTTGTGATATTTAACTAAATTAGGAAATACAGAAAGTGTATAAAAAAAAATATTGTAACTAGAATAAGATTTAAAAAAACTAAGTTAAACAAAAATTAATCGAATTATAAGAAAGTGTTTTATTTATTACTATAAATGGTAAGTAATAAAAAATAAAAGTAATAGGAATCTAAACTTTACTGTTAGGGTTACAATTATTTTGTAATTCTAACTGGCGCCCAGCAATTTATTATTTTCTAAGTATTATTAAATTTTGTTTTATTATAAAGAAATTATTCAAAATTATGAAAATTAAAAATTAAATATATATCCCTCTCGCTATATGTACTTAAACAAGAATCTTACTTGGTATTTAACTGAGTTAACTTTCAAAGATTGGTAGTATCTCCATCATCGGTCATCACTGGCCGGGGTTGTAGTAGACGCGAGCTGCATGGAATTCCAGTTGTCGCAAGGTGTGGTGTACCGTTATGTTCTATTTTCGGATTCACTGCACTGTGCGAGTATTTTAAGTTTGTCTTGGGGCTAATTTTGTCTATTAGGTTGAATAATTTATCGTTTTTTAAAATTTTATTTGTATTTGTTCGTTTATGATATTATTTTTATGTTTATAAATTTGTAGTTGTTCCCAGATTGTCATTTTGAGGCTTTTTCGTACTTTTTTTATTAGGTGTACGTTTTCTAATGTGGGGAATGTGTTGCAGCGGCCAGAATGTCCGATGCAAAGAATCTGGGTAATTGTACAGAATACCAGAATCAAACCTAACCGGGTTAAATAATTGACTAAATTTATATATAAAAATTTTAAAACATTATAATAATAATAATATTAAAACTAGGGTAAATAATAGTAAAATGAAGAAAATTAGAAATAACTTTAGACTTAAAAAACATAAATTATAAGCAATAAGAAAAATTATCACTTCAAAGTGGATAGCCTAAATTATGTAAACAAAAAAAAGACGGTAATTGTGTAGTATAACAAACTAGGCCTAGATGCCGGCTATTAAAATAATTGTACTTAAAAATAATCAGGAATAAAGAATGTAAATTAAGATGTGAGGAAAGTAAATTAGGCCTAGCTAGGGAAAATAGTATTTATGTAAAAGTAAAGATTAAATGTTAAAGTGTAATAGCCTAAGAAATTAGGTTATAATAGAAGAAGTCATATTTGATTTCGGAAAAATCCGCTTAGGGCATTGATTATAAATCTTGTCACTACGAAACGAAAGCGCTACAGTCGAACTTTGGATTAAGAATGTTAAAAAGTTAATTAAATTAAATGAGAAGAAATAAAGTCAAATATGTTATTAAATAAAAGGTAAAAATGCAAAGGACACATCAGAATACAGAAACGCCTTTTATAAAAAGGGAAACTAATCTTAGTTCAGAATTTCCGAACAAACAAAGTCAATTGCCATGGCAACGGCTTTCTGATTGGTCAAAAGTTGAAAAATGGATACTGGGACGTGGGAAGTTTGAAATTGGAGAAGGAGGCCTCACAAAACGACGCTATCCAAGATCAGAATGCATTAGGCTCTCAAAGCGAGCAGACGTGTTTTTGTACCATGCGATCAGGACAAGAAAAAATGTGCTAAAAACAGAGTAAAAAGTGCTACGATGTGATCAGGGGAAGGAAGATATATATGAGCAAGGGCTCATATATACCCAGAACAAAATTTCGACCACCAAAATGCAAAATTAAAGAAAATAAGAAGATTGACCGAAATTATGGAGAGACGCCTACCTACCAAGACCCTTGAAGCTGTAACAGGACCGACAGATGACAACATTAATGAAGATAAAAAGATTTCTACAGTACAAGGTTATATAATCAATTTAATTATTCTTTTTTTAAATAACATTTTACTTCAAATTATATTAACTTAATTTCAAAATTAAATAAGATGGGAATAACCTAAGGGACTGATTAGTCAACTCTCTTAGGTTACCCAAATTTAAGTAATAAAGATTCAAAATTGACTTTCCATTCCCATCGCTGTGGGAATGTATGGATTAAGTATAAAGATGTATATCTTATATGGCTTTTTCTAAGTGAATTTCTAATGAATAACTTCCAAAGAAGTTAATTGTTCAAGGCCTAGCCTAAAGGCATTACATAGTAATATTAAGTGTTTGAAAAAGAATCAGATTTTAAAATATGTTAAATTTAACTCTACTAATCAAAATTATATACAAAATTAATTATGGTAACTTTGGTAATTTAAATTATATGTAAAATTAATGATAATAAGAAAATTTAAAAACAGAAGGAGATAATAATGTTTAGTTAAATGGCAAGTTGTATGAAATTTTGAAAAAATAATTAGTCAAGAAAATCCTGTGAAATTAAATAAAAACAATAATAATTAATTTGAACCTTGGAACAAATAAATAAAAATGTATATTTTCCAATTAGCTGTGTTTTCATTCTAGATAAGATAAGTTCACTAGGTATCCAGGTATAGTCTTTAAATCACAAGTGTCTCTCAAAGATTCCACTACCCGAAAAGGAGCTTGAACAGGGCTTATCGGAGGCTAATTGGTTTTATCAAAAATTCAGGGGTTGGTTCCTCTGAGAGGTTTATTCCTTGAGGCACAGGTCTATGAAATTAGGTTCGTAGTCAATGGATAAACCATTACTTTCTTACTGACTTAGCAATTGAGGAAGAGAAATAAACAACGGCAAAGGTTATAAAAAGTAAGTCGGTAAGAAAAGTATGGCGCCCAACGTTTGAGGCTCGATGCTTACATTGTAACATCGGGTCAACATCAAATAGAGACAGATTTAAATCGACTAAGGAGCCTAGTGAAACAAAATTAATTAAATAGAATTCAATTAAAATTGTAAAAAATAATAGGAATCATAAAATGAAAACCAAAGAAGTTCTTTAAATTAAATAAGAGTTAATTATAATAAAAATGAAATTAAAAAGAACTTAGAATAAATAATAATAATTAAAAGGAAATAATTAAGTAAAATAAAATTCAGTAGGCGTCGGTAGGGCATAATATAAATAATAATGTTAGTTATTAATGAAAGTAAATAGAATACATAGGCGTTAGATAGACAAGGTCAAGGGAACACTGAACCGGATCACATCGAGCACAATTCTAAATGAATATTTAATTAAATACTCAGTATATAGTAAAAATATAGAAGTAGGAGAAGTTAGTAAGGGAATAAAAGGATAGTTAAATACGAGACTTTAAGATGGCGACAAGACAGAGAAAAGACACAGAACCATCTGAAATGATGGAGTTTTTTAAAAAAATGATGGAGGAACAAAAACAGGAGAGATTAAAAGAGATGGAGGAACAAAAACAGGAAAGATTAAAAGAGATGGAGGAACAGAAACAAGGGAGAATAAAGGAACAAGAAGAATTAGTAAAAATGATAGAGGAACAAAGAAAGAAAGAAAGAGAGGAGGAAAAAGTAGAAAGAAAGAAAGAAAGAGAGGAGGATAAACAAGAAATTAAGAATCTTTGGGAAATCATGAATAAGAGGATAGAGGAAATAAATGAAGGAATTACAAGAAAGAATGAGGAAATGGGAAATAAAATCCAAGAAACTATAGAAAAGATGTATAACTTAGAGGTAACAGTCAGTGAAAATAAACAGACTGTAGAAACAGTTAAGGGAGAAGTCAAAAAAGTAGAAAGAAGGGTACAAGTAGTTGAGAATAAGATAAAGAATATGGGAGAAGGGATAAATATAGCTACCTTGTTTAAATCAAGGATGTTTGAGATGGGTGATAATGGAGACAAAAGCAAGAGGGAATTCTACGGTAGGGAAGATGAAGACCCTATTGATTTCATTAAACACCTAGAAGGTATAATGTCCGAAATTGATCCTGACATGGAGGAAGGACAAAAAAGGAAAATAATGGAGAGACATCTTAAAGGACCAGCACAAGAATGGTGGTTGGCCATGAATATGGAGGAGGAAAATTATGATGAAGTTAAGGAGAGATTCTTTAGCCACTTTGGGGGATCTCATGCACAAGAGAGAATTCAAGGAAGAATCGAAAATGGAAAATATGAATACCATCGAGGCACAAACAACATGGTAAATTATTTCTTAAAAATGGTGAACACGGCGAGACACCTAACCCCGCCATACAATCAGGCGGAGTTAATTATGAAGATTATGAAGCATTATGGGAACAGAATGTATATAGGATGTTCCGGGATGGCGGCTACCGACATAGAGGAGGCGGTAAAATACATCCGAAGGAACATGGAGCAGGAGGCTACCAGGAACCGGACTCAGCCTAGGACTGAGGAACGGGAACCTGAAAGGAGAGGGTTTACACACCAAACGAGAAACCCCGGATACAAGGGAAATTGGAGGCAAGAGCCTTACCCGGTAGAAGGGAGAGGAAACTGGAGACAGGGGCCCTACCAAAGAGAGGGACCAAGAAACAGGCCGCAAAATCAGTGGCAACAACAAAGGCCAGAGTACAGGCCACAAAACCAAACGGAAGAAGGCCCACAGACAAAAGAAAAGAGACCACAAAATCCAGGGCCAAGTGGTCAATCAAAAAACTAAATGAGAGGATCCCTAATGGTAGGAAGGAAAAGAGGAGACAACCATTAGAGATCCAACAACAAACAAAATATAGGAAATATTACCCGGAGAAACAGGGAACAGTAAATAAAGGAAAGGCGGAAGACCTAAAGAACAAAAATAAAAAAACAATACAACAGGAAAATAACAATGAAGTACACCAAAATCAAGAGCGTATAGTTGGTGGACTATCTCTTGATATTCGTGCTGAATTGTTAGAAGAGGACAAGGAGATTGGCGAAGGTAACCAGAAGAAAGAAACATGCCCTGTAATTGACTGTGAGGTAGAAGGGCACTCTATAGAGGTAGAGATTGACACGGGTGCAGACGTGTCAGTCATTCAAGAAAAGGCTTACAACAACCTCAAGTTGCATGGGCTTAAGTTCCTGGAACTACCCATCAACAATGTGGGAGTTGTAACAGCCATTAAGACTGCACAAATAAAGGTTACCCGGCAATGCTTAATTCCCTTAACAATTAAAGGCATAAAAGTGGACTGCATCTTCATAGTGGTCTCCAAACTTCGGTCGGAGATGATTATGGGGTGCAACACACTGTATGACCTAAAGGCACGGATAAACATGGATAGACGCTTTGTGACATTCGAAATAGAAGGGGAAATGGTGTACCAGGACTTTAAAAGTAAAATACAAAAGATAGAGGAAAATGAAGAAGTCCGAAAAATATGCAAGATAACCCAGGAAAAAGAAGATGCATCAACAATAGGGCATCAAAGCAAAAAGGAGGGGTTAATGCGACAGTGCGAGAAGCAGGGGCACTGCCGAATGAATGAAGGAGGAAATGGACAAGAAACAAGTAAAGGGGAAATCTTAAATATAACGAACGAATATCAAAGAAAAATAAAAAATGAAACAGAGGAAAAATTAAACAAAAACAAAAAATTAAAAAACAAAAATGAAAATATAATAAATAAGGAAATAAATTTAAGACCTGAGGGAGTCAAAACAGGAGATAAAGAAACAAAGGACATGGAAAGAAGAGCTGCAGCTGAGATTAAGAGCAAACCAAAATATAAACAAGGTAAGGCCGAAATAGTGCCAAAAAGGGGAAATAATGTGAGTGGAAAAATAATAAATAAGAAAATAAATATAAATAAAAGTATAAACGTCGCGTCGAAACAATTAAAAGGGGGGAACAACGAGGTTAAAAGGAATAACCAACAAGTAGCTCGGAAGCCCATGACTAAGACTTTAGATTCTGGAGAGATAACCCAAAGGAAAGAAATTGAAATTAAAGAAAGAAAAAAGAAAAACCCATTTACTAGTTCAAGAGTTCGAAAGTCAATTAAAATGAGAGCCAATCCAAATACGAGAAGAACCTTCATTTCATTACAAGTCAAAAACAGAAAAATAAAAGGTAGATTTAAGGAGAATAAGGGAAAGTTAAGAAATTGGAAAAGGAGAAAGAAGAAAAAGAAAGATATTTAAAGAATAAAGGATAATAAGGCAAGGTAAATAAAAAATGATCCATCAGTGACATAGGGAGTAACGGTTAAGTAATAAAAATAAAAATGTAAAATAAATCTAAGTAGTAGATTAAAGCAGTAACATAATCCAAATACATAGGACAAATAATATAAAATCAGTATTAAATGTGAAAGAAAAAGCCATATGTTAAGTGAACGGGATTCATTGAATTTATTAAAGTAAAGGTTGTGTTAAACAACAATGAATGTGTAAAATAAGGATTACAATATACAATATTGTATAGTTAATATAAACTTGAAATAAGATTAAATAAAAAAGAATGTGACTAAGGACAGGAGTAATAAATGAGTAAATAGCATGTGAAGTGACTAATGTGACAATGATATATATGAGTGAAAGGGACAGGAGAGAAAATTGTGAACTTTAGTAAAATTAATTAAGTTATGAAGATGAATAGGAATAGTAGATTAATGAAAGGAATATGAAAATTTTAATATAAACTAGTATAAGTGTTAATGTTACTTTTCACAAATATGTTATTAATTATGTTTATCTGTTTCAAGGGAGAGAAGAACCAAAATTTTCATATATTTAAAAAGGGGGGAATTTTGCAGCGGCCAGAATGTCCGATGCAAAGAATCTGGGTAATTGTACAGAATACCAGAATCAAACCTAACCGGGTTAAATAATTGACTAAATTTATATATAAAAATTTTAAAACATTATAATAATAATAATATTAAAACTAGGGTAAATAATAGTAAAATGAAGAAAATTAGAAATAACTTTAGACTTAAAAAACATAAATTATAAGCAATAAGAAAAATTATCACTTCAAAGTGGATAGCCTAAATTATGTAAACAAAAAAAGACGGTAATTGTGTAGTATAACAAACTAGGCCTAGATGCCGGCTATTAAAATAATTGTACTTAAAAATAATCAGGAATAAAGAATGTAAATTAAGATGTGAGGAAAGTAAATTAGGCCTAGCTAGGGAAAATAGTATTTATGTAAAAGTAAAGATTAAATGTTAAAGTGTAATAGCCTAAGAAATTAGGTTATAATAGAAGAAGTCATATTTGATTTCGGAAAAATCCGCTTAGGGCATTGATTATAAATCTTGTCACTACGAAACGAAAGCGCTACAGTCGAACTTTGGATTAAGAATGTTAAAAAGTTAATTAAATTAAATGAGAAGAAATAAAGTCAAATATGTTATTAAATAAAAGGTAAAAATGCAAAGGACACATCAGAATACAGAAACGCCTTTTATAAAAAGGGAAACTAATTTTAGTTCAGAATTTCCGAACAAACAAAGTCAATTGCCATGGCAACGGCTTTCTGATTGGTCAAAAGTTGAAAAATGGATACTGGGACGTGGGAAGTTTGAAATTGGAGAAGGAGGCCTCACAAAACGACGCTATCCAAGATCAGAATGCATTAGGCTCTCAAAGCGAGCAGACGTGTTTTTGTACCATGCGATCAGGACAAGAAGAAAAGTGCTAAAAACAGAGTAAAAAGTGCTACGATGTGATCAGGGGAAGGAAGATATATATGAGCAAGGGCTCATATATACCCAGAACAAAATTTCGACCACCAAAATGCAAAATTAAAGAAAATAAGAAGATTGACCGAAATTATGGAGAGACGCCTACCTACCAAGACCCTTGAAGCTGTAACAGGACCGACAGATGACAACATTAATGAAGATAAAAAGATTTCTACAGTACAAGGTTATATAATCAATTTAATTATTCTTTTTTTAAATAACATTTTACTTCAAATTATATTAACTTAATTTCAAAATTAAATAAGATGGGAATAACCTAAGGGACTGATTAGTCAACTCTCTTAGGTTACCCAAATTTAAGTAATAAAGATTCAAAATTGACTTTCCATTCCCATCGCTGTGGGAATGTATGGATTAAGTATAAAGATGTATATCTTATATGGCTTTTTCTAAGTGAATTTCTAATGAATAACTTCCAAAGAAGTTAATTGTTCAAGGCCTAGCCTAAAGGCATTACATAGTAATATTAAGTGTTTGAAAAAGAATCAGATTTTAAAATATGTTAAATTTAACTCTACTAATCAAAATTATATACAAAATTAATTATGGTAACTTTGGTAATTTAAATTATATGTAAAATTAATGATAATAAGAAAATTTAAAAACAGAAGGAGATAATAATGTTTAGTTAAATGGCAAGTTGTATGAAATTTTGAAAAAATAATTAGTCAAGAAAATCCTGTGAAATTAAATAAAAACAATAATAATTAATTTGAACCTTGGAACAAATAAATAAAAATGTATATTTTCCAATTAGCTGTGTTTTCATTCTAGATAAGATAAGTTCACTAGGTATCCAGGTATAGTCTTTAAATCACAAGTGTCTCTCAAAGATTCCACTACCCGAAAAGGAGCTTGAACAGGGCTTATCGGAGGCTAATTGGTTTTATCAAAAATTCAGGGGTTGGTTCCTCTGAGAGGTTTATTCCTTGAGGCACAGGTCTATGAAATTAGGTTCGTAGTCAATGGATAAACCATTACTTTCTTACTGACTTAGCAATTGAGGAAGAGAAATAAACAACGGCAAAGGTTATAAAAAGTAAGTAGGTAAGAGTGTGTTTGTTTTTGATGGCTAAGTTTGTGTTATAAGTTTCAGGTTTGATGTATGCATTGAGGTGTTCTTGATATCTGTCTTTTAATTTCTTTTTTGTTTGGCCTATGTATATTTTATTACAGTCTAGGCATTCGATTTTGTATATTCCGTTATTAAGTGTTAAGTGTTAATTGTTGTATAAGTTAACCAGAAATACAAGTAAAATTGAATATTCAATTTATAGAAAATCCACACAAACCATTAATACAATACCAAACCACTCTAACCATCCCCCACAACATAAAATGGCTGCTTACAACTCACTCTTATACAGAATGCTAAAACTACTTATAACAAATGAAGAAAAATCCAAAGAAAAACAAATAATATATCAAAAAGCTCAAGAAATGGATACAATAAAAAAATTATAAATAAATTAGAATTTAATATATTAAATAAATTAAAACAACCTAAAATCGAACTAAAAACAACAATAAAATGGGCCACATTCACATATACAGGATACAACATAAAAGGAATAACTAAAACACTAAAAAATAATAATAGTAACATAGCTTACAAAAACACAGGAAACATGACCAATAAAATAAACCAACCCGAAAAAATATGTCCCACACTTAATAAAGGAATATACAAAACCGAATGCCCAGACTGTAATAAAATATACATAGGCCAAACAAAAAAAAATTAAAAGACAGATATCAAGAACACCTCAATACATACTTCAAACTTGAAACTTATATCTCAAACTTAGCCACACACGCCATCAAAAACAAACACGCATTCCCCACATTAAAAAACGTACACCTAATAAAAAAAAGTACAAAAAGGCCTCAAAATGACAATCTGGGAACAACTACAAATTTATAAACATAAAAATAATATCATAAACGAACAAATACAAATAAAATCAAAAAACAATACATTATTCAACCTAATAGCCAAATTAACCCCAAGACAATCTTAAAAGACTCGCACAGTGCAGTGAATCCGAAAGTAGAACATAACAGTACACCACACCTTGTAACAACGGAAATTCCACACAGCTTGCTGTCTACTACAACCCACGGTCAGTGATGCCCGATGATGGAGATACTACCAATCTTTGAAAGTTAACTCGCATAAATACCAAGTAAGATTCTTGTTTAGGTACATATAGTGAAAGTGATAAGTGAATACAAGAAAACAGTTTTGCAAAGCTACAAATATATAAATAAATATATATATATAGTCTGAAGGGAATCCTTCAAATTTTATAAAATATATAGCTTAGAAGTAAAATATATAGTAAAAATTAAACTAAATAATTATTTACAAAATTTTGCAACTTTCTGGAGATCCGTTATCAGGCTTACTGTTGTAGAACAAGCGCAGAAACCGTGACATTTTCACACTGTTAAACTCACTAAAATGAAATAAGCTGAAAGGTTATGCAAAATAAAAGAAACAAATTTTGGTAGCTTACACACCCACACACACACACACACACACACACACACACACTCACAGACACACACACACACACACACACACACACACACACACGAGTTTTGTCATTCCATTATTTAACTATTACAATATTTCTTGCAAACGCACTTGCAACCTGACAGACAGAAGGCAATAGTTTAGTCAGGAACGGAGAAAGTGAAATTTTGTATCAACGAATGTAATTTGAGTTATAAAAAAACTCTAAACACAAGGATGTTTATATAATAACATTGACTGCTCGTTTCCAATTTGGAGTGAATGAATCGTATTGAAGTTGAGCATTTTCATAGTGGTAATAATGTAACTTAAATTTTACAGTTTTGTTACTAAACACAGCAGTCCATCCAGAGTTTGGTTCTTCTTGAACTTATCTTCTTCTTGAATAATTTTGCGACAGACTTGTACGAGTTATTTAGTTATGAAATCATCTTATTTACTTGTGTATGTAGCCTGTGTGTGTGTGTGTGTGTGTGTGTGTGTGTGTATGAGTGAATGTGTGTGTGTGTATGCGCGCGCGTGTGTGTGTGTGTGTGTGTGTATCTATGTGTATGTGTATTTTACATGTGACCACACACATTTCTATAATATATCCAAAACATTATACACTTGCATTATATATATGCCTAAATATTTATAAATCTACTGATAGTTTACATAGTATAATAATTTAATGATTCTAATTAAATGTTGGAATGTATTTGCCTTACAAGTAAAACAGAATAAGTTACAAAAAAAACCAACTTACAAGGTTTTTGAAACAAACGCCTGGACACTGAAACGCGCTGTTTACAATTATCGTCGAACTAACCAATAAATTAAGCCAAAGCAATCAGATAGGCCACTGTTACAATGACAAGGTAAATGAGAGTAATACGAGGATGGCATGCAAAGCATACGTCTGTTTCCCCTAGTTACCAAAATCAAGCTTGCAAATGGGAACTGCAGCTGTTTTTGTTTTCTATTATTTACTGACCGCAAACCTAAAGAACACAATTTGCATATTTTGATTGCACGTGGTTTTCCACTCCACAACTGTAAATTGCAAAAGTGAGAGAAAAAACAAAAATATGATGTAGCGAGATATCAACAGCGATTTTAACTTTACATGTTCACATAGGCTACGTTATTTCAATAATTCCTAACATTACGTGGTTTGCTCAATTTATTTCCCATATACTTAAATAAATAAGTATATATAGATATGTCGGTAACGTCAAGGCCTTATCAATAACTAAGTAGGCCTTAATTAAGACTTCCGAATTAGTTGAAACAATATGTTGATGGCATTGCAAATGCTTTATTTATTGCGTGATTGTTAAGCCAAGATATATGTATTTCCATATTAACAAATAAAAAATTAATCGACATATTCCTAGGAAGGTTTAAAAAAAGAGGAAACCATCATTACAGGTGATTTATTCAGTATGAAGACATTTAATCTGAGTGTATGGATACACATATTTTATAAATAAACACTTTTCAATGAAAGGTTAATATGTTTTAAACAATATTTTTAATTAATACACTGTTCATCATCTATGTAAATGTAATTATTATATTTCTTTTTTCATTATATTTTTCATTTATCTCTACCACTTTACGAATTGCCACATTTTTTTTATAATATGATTTTCAAAATTAATTATTCTGCAACTCCAGGGTACGTTGATTCCCACAGAGTTCTTCGCCGAACTTTGAACTGAAAGCAGAACTAAATCATTTTTAATTCGTCTGTCTGCAACAGGCTCTAATTGTAATAAATAATTCTTGTTTGGATGAAAATAAATGGTAATGGTTTGCGAGAATAATGCTGGAACATTTATCATTTAAGTTTACTTGAACATTGAGTAAATGTAAAGTGACAGTTTTCTATAGCACAGCTTAATTATCTCACAGATACTGAATACAAATGAGCTTATTTCTGTTGTATTATTCTCAACATTTCATCACACTGGTGTTTCGTGACGCTATTTAATGTTAATTGTGAGACCACGGATACAGTACTGTGCTTACATGTTTAACAATATATGAATAATGTGTCTTCGTCGTGTTTATTTGGACACCCTTAATATAATGCGGTAATATAATGCGGTAATAGGATACATGGTGGAGACTTCCAGAGCACTTTTAATACAAAATGTTTTATGGGAGATATGCTGAGTGTAATATTAAGTAGTGACGTTGCAACGTAAAGGTTGATTTAACTTTTAATGTAAGCCGCTGCAACCAACAACTATGGGCAGCAACAAGATCGTCAAGGCGCACCTTTACCAAACGACAAAAGAATATCAGTTCTTCCCGTTCCTCTTTCAAGGTAAAAGGAAGTAGAGAACAGTGTATATCGGGATGGCTTGACATTTGAACCCGATTGAGAGGGGGTTCCACACAGCAGACAAATGTCTCGAGAGCGAATCACTAAACCTAAGGAAAATATCTGCTCTGAAAGTCGAAGAACTACTTTCAGTCCATTTTCGACGATGATCCAGATAACGTCATGGCTCATCATGGCAGAGGAAACCAAAACCCACAACACAGATCTGGAAGAGTAGATTGTCTACAAGTACAGGAACGACTTAACTGAACTGGAAAAGAAACACCGGGGCACAGGAAGCTGGAGGAATAAGAATTGTAAGTCGCTGAAGGAAAGAAAGATTACCAATTACAATCTCTCTTAAAAGCAAGTAATTTATATTGTAAAGTATCTTAAACTTAAAGTAGTTGACATTAACTATTCTAATTCGCGCACCTTCTCAAAGATAAACACGAGTTACATGTAATTAATGGAATAACTAGCTCTTGCACTGGTGTTTACTGTAACTTTAGTTACTTTAGTAACTCTTGGAGCTTTACTTCGGAATGTAGCTAAATATACTGATAGAACTCGGGAGTATTTATGCCCTCTATTATGGAAGTCTTTTAATGCAATTAAGTGCACCAAGGTACAAAATTGCAAAATTACACAATTTTATATTTGCATCGTTAAATAAAAACAGTGAAGTACTTTGTTGTGTGAAAAATTGTTATAGTAAACTATAAATTCTTTTGGACGTGAAAGAGTCCCGGAGGTACTAGTTAAAATCGTGAAATACTTATTGAAACAATATAACAAACTGTATTCGGCTGAAAAATGTAAGAGAAATATTTATAAAACAGTTCGAAGCTCGCAAGATAAATCTATTAAAGAAAACTATTAGTGACATTTGATTCTTCTTAAGATGAAAATGTCCCTAAATAGGTTAATATGTTTAGGGATTCATTTACATAACCTTTGATAAAATCACGCCCGTCTGGTGTTTTAGTTAGTTCTTGGCCTAGCACTTGTGAAGAGAATGGACAATAGATAGTTTGGTTTAGTAGATGAATGATTGTTACTTCCAACCATTCATCAGGAAAATAATATTCATCGCTTTAACAACTGTACGAGTATAACGAAAGAAGCGTTAGTGGGGAAAATGTTGGTAGATATTCAATGAAGAAGCATGTCATCGAGGCCTGCAGAAGAATCTTTCGTTCATGAGAGAACTGGTTCTACTAAACTTACTGACAGTAGAACCGCCAGCTGTGAATGTTGTTCTTTCCTGCTTTATTGTCATTAGCATCGTTCTCCGGCCCAACTTTTTGGACAAGTATATTATTTTTGTAAACAAAATCTGACAATGAACTCATTAAAATACTACAAAAATAATAAAAATAGTGCTGACAAGAAATATACTCGGCAGTGTCAGTTGTTATTTTGATCATATGACAGTTATTTTCTAAATATGACTGTAAGTTCAAAATAAATACGAACGTTAATTTAATCTTACAAGTCATGATGTTCTAAATGAAATTTTAGGAACTGTTCCAGGCGAAGTTTGGTGTTAAACGTTGTGTTTCTCATAGAAACAAAATATGCTTATTCTTGGATAATTCGAACAAAATTACTTTGCAAAATTCGAACAAAATTTAAATATTTTAAATTTGGAAAGCTATAAGTCTAAAAGCCCCTGATTTGCGTTCTATGAGAAATCAATAGTACCTATAGTTCTACAGTATCTTGGATACCATAGCCTAACTTATCAATAAAAAAAACATGTACCTTATAATGTAAGTACTTGGCCAGATGTCGACAAGCTTTTAAATGTTATCTATATTCTCAGACTTGTGCCTCCCCCCCCCCCCAGAACAAAACTTGTAATTCTGTCCATGTTTCTTGTACGTTATGAACACAGGTTATACAATCTATAAACAACTGTATAAATGATAAAATTGGTAACAATGGGACAAGACGCTAGTGATATCGTCAGAGTGTGGGAGCAAACTTGAGTTCTGTTATCTGAACCACGTTACTCATAACAGAATTGAAGTATTACAAACCCGATCGTAGTTTTATGCGATTATATAACTTTACTGTTTATATAACATATTAGTACGAAGAACTGTTTATTTTCTAGCTTGTCAGTCATCTGAATCTTCCTAAACCTTTTCGTGATATTTTTTTTTTTTTTTTTTTTTTTTTTTTGTTATTCCAACAAATGGAGCTTATGTATTTCGTGGATGGTTGAAATCGAATTTTCCTAAATTTTTTTTTTTTTTTTTTTTTTTTTCCAGGCGAAAAACCTATTGAGGTTATCATCGCCTAACTAAAGTTGTGTTTTTAAAATAATACTTCATAAATAAAACTAATCAAAATAAAACAGAATAAAATAAAATAAATGTTTAAAACTAAATGTAATAATCTAAAACTAAAGAACCTAAAATTATACAAAATTTAAATATTATTAAATAGATTAAGGTGGCGTAAGAAAGCGAGGACACGGTCGATAGCCGTGACATCGTCCCTTAAAACCACCTTTAAACTACCTCGAAGATTGTAACGAATATACAAATTTGGCAACTCATCACAGCAGAATGTGCTTGATTGTGATGGTACTTTTACAAAACGGACATAGTGGGGGATCGTCATGTCTCATCAACCATCCATGCGTTAACAAAGAGTGGCCGATGCGAAGTCGAGTTACCACCACTTCCTCCTTACGATTCGAACGAACATATGTCCTCCATGGTCGGACGGTATTTTTGATGTCCCTCAGCTTGTTTCTATTTACATTTTGCCATTCTTCATTCCAAACAGAGAATAGTGTAGTTTTAACTTTGCATACAAAATCTGATGCCATTACACGTTGTGTCGATGGCAACATACCTGTAGCTAATTTTGCACCTTCATCTGCTTTAGTGTTTCCGAATATTCCACAGTGTCCAGGCACCCAGAGAAATGACACCTCGACACCTCGTAATTGGAGCCTGTGTATAGAGCACAAGATGTCTCCAACTAAAGGGTTCTTAGTGTACATTTCCTGAATAGCCTGGAGAGCACTTTTGGAATCACAACACACAAGATATTTAGATTTTGCAGACGGAATTGATCTTAAAGCTTGGAAAATTGCATAAAGTTCTGCAGTAAAAACACTACAGGCTGAGTGCAATCCGTAAGTGAAAGTTTGTCCTTCCATATAAAATGCACAACCTATCCCATTGTCCAGTTTTGAACCGTCTGTGAATATAGTCACAGTGTGTTGGTGAGTTTGTTGAATCTGCAAAAACTCCTGACGATAAATAACGTCAGGAGTATTGTGTTTTAGGTACATGGACAATGAGAAGTCACATTTTGGCTTTTGTATTGTCCATGGAGGGATGTAGCATGATGTTCGTTCGAAGATAGGTGGATGTTCTAAATTTAGATTATTAAAAATGCGCAACGTTCTTATTCCGAAGGGAGCAGTTGAACGTTGACGCACATTGTAACGATCCTCGAGGTGGTTATCAAAAACTGCTTTGAATGCCGGATGTTTAGGTTTACTTCGAAGACCAGTGTAATAAGAAATTTGTAGCATTTGACGTCGCATAGAGAGAGATGGTTCTCCAGCTTCAACTAGAAGGCTGGAGATTGGGCTTGATCTAAAAGCACCAGTAGAAAGTCTAAGACCAGCGTGATGTATTGAATCCAGGAGTTTCAGAACCGTAGGTCGAGCAGATGAATAGGCTATACAGCCGTAATCTATGCGCGATCTTACAACGGCGCGATAGAAACGGAGCATACAGGTTCTGTCTGCTCCCCAATTTGTACCACTAAGAACTCTCAACATATCCAATATCTTGCTGCATCTCACCTTCAAATCACGAACATGAGGACTCCATGAAAGTCTTTTATCCAATAAAAGACCCAAAAATCTCACATTATCCGCGGTTTGAAGCCGCGTACCATCAAGATAAAGAATAGGTTCCTGATGTTGCCTGCGACGACTAAATGCTATACACTGGGTCTTCGAAGCCGAAAACTTGAAGCCCGTAGATTTGGTCCACTCTTGCAATTTATTAATTATTAATTGTAAGGATCTTTCCGCTGTTGCCATACTTCTAGCAGCCATATATATACAAAAATCGTCTACAAACAGGGAACAGTGGACCGGTGACTGTACGTTTGAAGTGACGCTGTTAATGGCAACAGCAAACAGCGTTACACTCAAAACGCCACCCTGTGGTACACCATTCTCTAGTTCGCAACGATCAGAATATATGCCTCCTAGACGTACACGGAAAGTCCTGTTATTCAAATAATTTTTTTATAAAAGCAAGAATGTTACCTTGTATACCCCATGATTTCAATACGTTCAAAATTCCTCTTCTCCATGCCATGTCATATGCCTTCTCAAGGTCAAAGAAAACAGCTACCAGTGTTTGTCGTAAGATGAAGGCATTCTGTATAGCTGACTCCAACAAAACCAATTGGTCAACTGATGAACGTCCTTGTCTGGAACCTCACTGAACGTTGGAAAGAAGTTTGTTTGTTTCTAGATACCAGACAAGGCGACGGTTGACCATCTTCTCCAGTAGTTTGCATAAGCAGCTGGTCAGAGAAATGGGTCTGTAACTACTGGGATTAGTTTTGTCCTTTCCTTGTTTTAGAAGAGGAATTATTGTCGCTTCTAACCATGCATCGGGAAAACCGTGCTCCTCGAATATACGGTTGTATATCCGAAGGAGAACTAGTTTTGCCGACGGTGGTAGATTTTTAATCATGGAGTATACAATATTATCCGGGCCTGGAGCAGAATCCTTCGTTGACGAGAGAGCTGACTCTAGTTCGTCGATAGAGAAATGGTTATTTAAACAAGAATCTCCAGACACTCCAACGGTGAAAGGTAAGGCTTCCTGTTTACGTTTGTACACCTGGAAAGCGTCCTTGTATGCAGAAGATGAAGAATGTTTTGAAAACGATAACGCTAGCACATTGGCAATTTCCTCACAGTCCGTGGTCAAAACACCATCCGAATGCCTTAATGAAATTAATGGCATCGGAACGGAAATGCCACAGACTGATCGTAATTTCTTCCATACTGTATATGGAGCTGTAGTTCTTGTAATTGTGCCAATGTACTGCGACCATGATTCTCGTTTACTTTGCCTAAATATTCTCCGTGCTTTCGCACGGAAGATTTTATATTTTTCCAGGTTTTCACTCGTTGGATGTCTCTTGAACTGGTTCAAAGCTTTTCTCCGTTGACGAAGGATCACAGTGCACTCATCATTCCACCACGGAACAGGTGGTCGTCGTGGTTTGGATGAGGTTTTCGGAATTGCCTTTCCGGCGGCATTCAAAACGGTTTTTGTAAATGAATTGACAATGTCATCAATGGGAGCCAAGTAATCCACGTCCAGTGATTCTAGATCTTGTGAAAATTGTTCCCAGTTGGCTTTTTTCAGGATCCAACGGGGATGTCGAACACAACAGGGTGAGGAGTCACACAAAGAGATCTCAATAGGAATATGGTCGCTACTGTAAAGATCAGGCAATGCTGACCATTTTAGCCTTGTAGCCAAGACAGGACTGCATAATGACAAGTCTACAGCTGTCCATCCACCTGTTGACGCTGCTAAATGTGTCGGAGAACCGTCATTTAGCAGGTATAAATCCAGTTCCTATCTGATGCTTTCGATCAGATTACCTCGCGGGTTGCATTCTGGGGAACCCCATGAAACATGGTGGGCATTGAAATCGCCCACTAATAAAAACGGAGTCGGCAACTGATTCATAAGGTCTACAAGATCTCTCTGTTGCAGGTTGTCACTTGGTGGGAGGTAGACACAACAGAGAGTGAGTTTGTATGGAACAGCTGTTTGAATTGCTACTGCTTGTAAGGGAGTTATTAAGTTCAGAGAAACGGCGTCGACACAGTCACGGGCTAGAATGGCTACGCCACCTCTAGCTCGATTTTCTGTAACGAAGTCTGATCTGTAAACTGAATACTCCCTTAGATGGAAATTGTGCGATTCATGAAGATGTGTCTCCTGAATACAAATGTACATAGGGGACACATCC
This sequence comes from Prosapia bicincta, assembly GCA_036971475.1. Classification (NCBI taxonomy): domain Eukaryota; kingdom Metazoa; phylum Arthropoda; class Insecta; order Hemiptera; family Cercopidae; genus Prosapia; species Prosapia bicincta. The sequence goes on from JBAIZL010000007.1 coordinate 31,901,302, forward strand.
CTTACAATTAATTTGAGATCCTCAATGTGACTTTTAACACCGTTAATGTTCCACTGAATCACGGTTTGTTTAGGTGTGGACATTGTATTTTAGTGAAATGGATTCACCTGGCTCTCACTGCCGTCATTGACAATTTGTTGGCCTGGAATGTTGGACGTTCCAGGCAAAGAGTCATCAGAATCCATCACCACTATTGTAGTGGTGGAATCTGAGGAACTTTTTGACTCAGAAGGGGAGTTAGAAATGATCCTCTTTTGAGTCGCTTTTAATTTTGCCCCCTCTTTCACAGGTGCAGTTTTGTTGTTATTGTTATTTTTAATATTATTACTCGTAGTTGGAATAGGTTTCACACTTGTCTCTAATAGTGTCTTGCTTCTTCTAACTCTACCAGAGGTATCTGGTAATGGAGATTTCTTCGCACATTCAACATTATTATTTAAGTTGGAAACAGAATTTTTCGTCACCAAAGCTAATAGCTGGCTAACTTGCTCCGTGAGAACTTCAATTTTCTTGTTTAGCTCAACGCAGTTGGAACACGACTTCTCAGTGGTGATAGCTGAGGCATAAGATTTCGTTTCAAGTCTAGGTTGAGTTGACTTGAACTTCTTTTTCGCTTCGTGGAAAGATGTTTTGTCCTTTGCCATTATGCTGAGGATCGCTTTCTCCTCCTTGAACTTTGGGCAGTTAAAGGAGCGAGCAGGGTGATCACCAGCACAGTTTGGGCATTTCGGAGCACTTGTGCAAACCTTATCAGTATGGCCTTCAGATGCACACTGTCCGCATACCTCTGGCTTGGAGCAAGAAGAACTTACGTGTCCAAAACGTTGGCATTTAAAGCACCGGCGTGGATTGGGAACGTAGGGCCTAACAGAAAGCAGTTGATAGCCAGCATATAAATATTCCGGGATAGATGGTTTCCCGAATGTCAGGATAATTGATGTTGTTGGAACTCTCTGGCCGTTTTCCATCCTCATAATTCGTACGACATCTGTTACGCCTTCTGATACCAGTTCTGATTTAATTTCGTCCTCACGGACATACAACAGATCCCTGCATGATATTACTCCCTTTGATGAGTTCAAGGTTTTGTGGGGAGCCACCGAAACCTTGACCTGATCAAAGAAGGAGGTCATTTTTAGTAATAACTGTGACTGCTTCGCATTGCTTGTTTCTATCAGCAGTGTTCCGTTCCTTAACTTCCTTATGGAAGAGACAGGTCCTGCTGCGCCAGTTATAGCCTTTTGGATTACAAAGGGCGATACCTTTGACAGATCTTTTCCAGCTTCTGCGCAAGACACAACTAAAAACTTTGGTGATTCTAAAGTCATTTCTTTCCTCGTATTTACTTCTCTAGGCATTTTCGGAGAAACCTCACGACGTCTCTTTACATTAAACTGGTTGGACATTTGTTGGTTTTCCATAATTTGTTTTTAAGCTAACCATCGTGTCAGGCGTTACGGGCGAGACTATGAGAACGGGTACACCCATGGATCACTTTCGATCATTTCCAACCCCCAGAACTCTGGGGCCCATAGTTTCCTCCTTAGCTCGACTGGATGGGCATCAGTCGAGAACTCGTAATACTGTGCACAGGCTCCGACACCTGTGCACCGCGGACACTCCCTGACCAAGGACCGAAGTGGCTAGCGGACCAGCAACCGCGCATACGTCTTCGGCAGAGCAAGCTCACAGCAGCGTCCCAGACCAGAGTTTGTCAAGCTCTGGACCTTTCAGCACTCCCAACGCGCAACGATTCTGACCAGTCAAGTTCCCTAAGAGAAGATGTAAGTGTTGAAGTGTGTATAGATTGTGTTTATGTGTGTACGTGTATGTGTATGCTTTGTGAGTGGTGTAGTGTTAGGCTAGGGTACCGCGAGGGACGCCAAATCCCTCGTAGGTGCGGCTAGTCCGCACCCCCCTGCGGGTGAATTTTCCTCAAAATAGTTATAGTAAAAGTAGTAGCAATATTATCAATGTAAGCAATATAAGCAATGTTCAGTTACTCAATCTTTATTGAAACTATCTCAGTAGGCTCTTTGAAGGATCTAGTATGACTATTACTAATGTAACGGATTGAAGAATCACTTAGAGTGTTTTTGGGGAGTAATCGCTGTCGTATAAATCAGAGCGGCGCTGGACATGTGCCCTAGTAAGAAACAAATCAATTTGCAATTTGCAATTTCCGTAGGATCTACGGAAATGATGGAATGTGTTGTATTTGGGGAAGTGTGATCTCTTGTTTATGATTTGGCTGTAAATTTTGCAACTGTGAAATCATTGATTTATATTTTAGATTTTCTCTCCAAATATTGGCATTTGGATTTTTATGTTTCAATCCCTTCTAATAGCTCACACTCTCCTGATATATATCTTGTATATATTTTCAATCGTTAATAAAAATACGTTTTTATTCATCCTATCAAGTTCAAATACAATATTTTCAAACCTGTAGTGGATAACAATTGATGTTAATACAGTTTTTTCAAATATTTATTAAATATTTAAATTATAAAATTTGGAGGGGTTAGGTCGGATTTGAACCGAATATCTTCGTGTTCGAAGTACAGTGCTTTGACACTGAGCTAACTTTCACATAGCTAGAAATTTTCTCCTCAAAGATGTATATGAATTTTTCTTTTACCTCTATCTGGTTATCGTCAAAACCCATATTGTAAAACCTTAAATTGTTGCCATGGTTACCAAATAATATCATAAATAATGCTATAGGATTAAAAATTAATGAAAATAATAAAACAAACAAACTCGATTAGCGGTATCGAACTTTACTTTACAAACGGACAATGCGAAAGAAAAGCTAAAAGAAACTACAACACAATGCAAGCGACGAAGAAAAAAGCGTATAAATAGTAACAAACAGAAATAATAGTTCATCACCATACATAGAAACTATATTTAAAAATTACTTAACTAAGTGAATACGTAATGGCCTCCTTGCTGACGCGTTTCAAAACATTCGTTCCTTTTACGAAGTTAACCCTCTACATGCGGCATCGGTTAGGTACAAAGCCTGTAACGGGATGGATTTATGACTGTGGAATGGGGTGGGTTATTTAGGTTGTGTCACGTAATGGAAAAAGCTGTTGGTTTCAAAATATGTGTGATCATTTAATATGTTTTCTTTATCTGTTGCGTAGTGTTTGTATATCTCGTATTTTTCTAAGGTTGTTAGTTTTTTACTTTGTATTAATGTGTGGAGAACATTTAAATTAGTATGTATGTAAGTGTGTGTGTGTGTGTGTGTGTGTGTGTGTGTGTGTGTGTGATGCGTGTTTTTAGGTGTTTTGCTTAGCTGGATTTTGGATTTGTTTGTTTTCTTTGGGTAATGTGTTCTTCGAAGCGTGTAAAGAATGACCTGCTAGTTTGGCTGATGTAATAGCTGGGACAATCGTTACAAGTTAATTTGTAAATACCTTATAGTTTGTATTTGTCAGTTTGTTTTTGAAAAGGTTTTATGTGCTGTCTTAAAGTGTTTTTTTGTTTTGTAGGACATTTTGTAATAGAGTTTTTTGAATGTGGAGGCTATATTGTGTGTGTTTTTGTTATGGTAGGTGAGAGTATGTATTTGTTGTTTTTTGTGTGGTTTGTCTGCGTGGCCGTTTGATGGTGTTTATGTTTAATTTTCCTCAGTATATTGTCTATGAGTGTATGTTGGTAGCCTTTTTGTTTAGCGATGTATTTTATTGTATTGAGTTCTTCGTCGTAGTCTTTCTGTAGCATTGTTATATTGATTAGGTGGTGTAACATATGATTAAATGCAGCATGTTTGTGTTGTGTCGGGTGTGATTAGATGTATTATGTATGACAGTATCGGTAGTTGTTGGTTTTCTGTATATTTTTAAATTGTGTTTGGTGATGGTAAGGTCTAGAATGTTTATTTTATTGTTTTTTTCTAATTCGAGGGTAAATGTGAGGTTTTGGTGTATGGTATTAATGTAATTGTGTAATCGTTTGATTTGCCGTTTGTTGCCGTTGTATAATATTAAAATCTCATCTACATATCTATGGTAATAAATTATTGTATGTGTGTGATTGTTGTTCAGTAGAATGTATTGTTGTTTGATATGATGTAGGAATATTTCTGCTAGGATGCCTGAGATGGGGTAACCCATAGGGAGGTCATCTTTCTGTGTGTAGTATTTGTGTTGGTATGTGAAGTAGTTTTGTGATGTGATGAGTTTGGTGAGTGTGATTATTTCATGTGTGAGTTTATGTAGTGTTGTTTGCTGTGAGGCAAACTACATAGCACATTTTGAAGTATCTGGGGTGTTTGTTTTATTGGCACATCAGTGTATAGGTTTTTTATGTCGAATGATGCAAAGGTGGAGTTGTGTGGTATGTGGATGTCTTTAATTTTGTGATTGAGGTCTATGTTATTGTGTAAGGATGTGTGATTGTGAAAGTTTATGTTCTCTCTGATAAGTTTATCTACGTATTTGGCTAGCTTATGTGATGGTGCATGTGTGTGATTGATTAGTGGACGGATGGGTATCTTTCTATAGGATACATAGAAAGGAAAATTGCAAGGAAATTCTATTTTTATTTTACCACTTAATATAGTCATTCTGAAATATGTATATACATATTTATATTAGTTGTAATTAAAAAATAAAAAGAAACTAAAATATAATTTGTCTTTGTTTATTTAAGTAGTGATTGACTTTAAAAAATTGTTTGTATTACGTGTTGAAATTGTTCTTCTACAAACACTCAAGTTTGTTTGCGGAAACTGGTTTCTTTTAAGAATTTACTGAGACATTGGATTTCTGTAACATGCTTTCCAGTGGAAGCACGTAGCATAACAGATGAGTCTCGGGTTTTAGCTGAGCGCTAGGTGTGATAGCGGCAAGATACAGAACAGCTTGTTCGTGAGAACTTTATTTTTTTTTTTATATGCTTCAACTCAGGCCGAATGAGTGAAATATGCAGTGGCTGTAGTGGTAACATTGAGTTTACCCACAATTCTAGTTTCAGAATGTTTAGGGAATTTCTTTACTTTATCGAACAAAATTCTTTTCTTGCCATTATTCGATAACGTTCCCTCCCTTGGAAGAGAAAGAAGCAACATAGATGAATACACCATAGTTGGGTATTTGGAGCATGCATTTATTATCACCATAACCTTTAATTCTGTACTGATCGCTTACTTCCAGCCTTTCATCCCAGCTCAAGTGTACAGGACCAAGATGACGAGGGTAAGCTATGACGTCAGAATATTGTGACAGGCGAAAAATGCGTACAAATATTAGGCGAACTCGGATCTTTTAAAATCATTGAACTACATAAATGAGTTTACCTCTGAGCTAAACATAGATGTCGTTTAGTTTCTCGGGACTGGAGATCCTTTAAAACTTTATCTATTATACCTTATTTCCATCACACTTTTCCAGGCTTTGGATTGGCAAAATGATAGAAATCTTGCGCTTTCATTTTGGCGTATTTAAAATCAACTTGTAGCCTCGGTAATTTTTTTTAATCACTTAAACATTTTTTATGACTATCCGAACTTTAAATTTTGTAAATTTTTAAAAGCTTACTGAGACAGAACGTTTTCGATCGCTATGTGGCGATCTTCATCAGTGTCTTCTGCTTGGAGTTGTTAAGTGATGACGGTTTTAAAGGCAAGTTTTCGATAGTATCAAAGAGTATACGCCTCGCGTATCACAGTGAGGAGGTTTTCGCATTGTCGGGAGTTGCCTCTTTATAGTGTTATATCATCGACGTATCTGTGGCAGTAAATAATTTTGTGCCCGTGTTTACTGTTTGGGAGTATCTTGGTGTTTTCTATGTGATGTAGGATATTTTCGCTTAGGACACTACAGATAGGACTTTCTATGGGTAATCCATCGGGTTATGAATAGAAGTTTGAGTTGTGGGTGAAATAGTTTTTGTTTGGTGTTGGTTTGGACGATTTTTAGGATTTCTGTGTTAAGTGATGTTAAAGTGATTAATTAAGTTTCACCGAACGTAATGGACTACAAAATTCATTTTTTTCATTTTACAGAACTTTTTAAATTTCAATCTATATTACAACTCGACCAATTTATTTGATCTTACCATTTGATTTCTTGAGTCTAATCTAATCCATTTTTTGAATGTAGGAAAGAGATCTTGAAAAAGACATTAGTCTCCAGTTTATAGGTATTTTTATAGTGTTTTTTTTTAAATTTTAATTCTTTCGTCCGATTTAATACATTTTGTTTTTCTTCCCTTTCCTTCTAAGTGTAGCTCTAGTCTCATGTGCATAGGAGTCGTAGTTTCTGCCTCTTTTGATAAGCCTCTATCAATGAAATCGAACTCATCACCACGTCAGTTAAAGGCAAAGTTGCCACTGAAAAAGTGGCCACCCATTTTTTGACCCATTATGACTGGCAAAATCCAAAACTTTAAAATTAATTATCAAATAGTTTAGATATAGATGACCTGGATTGACAACTGGAATCTGATGTGTACGATTTTTTTGCTTGTCAAGTTTACGACTTGAAGCTACTCATTCAGATTAGAAGAAATAACAAATTTACTCAACACTCTCAGCAAAGATGAGAAACAAATACAGCTCCAGTTGATCCCCTCACACTGCGGCATCGACGGTAATGAAAAAACAGATATAATCGCCAAACAAGCAGCGGAAATGGGCCCAGTCTTCTTACCACAGTACTCTCTAAAGAAATGCCTGAGTGCTGTGAAAACATCAGTCAGAAGAAAATGGGTCAACCGTTGGAGAGAAGAAACCAAAGGTAGAAACCTCTATGACATTCAAAAAGAACCAAATGATTTGGAAATGTATCAAGGGGTTCCCAGATTTACAACCGTCTTTGCAGCACGAGCAAGAATCGGACACATTGTGACTGAGACCTATCTCTTCAGATTTAATCTGAGTGAATCTCCACTCTGCCCTAACTGTAGAAAAGAGGAAGAGACTCTAGACCATACCTTCCTTCGATGCTCCTCACCAATTCCACCAAAAGCAGCTCTGCTGTCTGCTCTGGGAAGCCAGGGAAACATCAAAACAATATTGATCGATAAACCGTTTTGGACCTTGGCTGCAGCAACTTGTTATGGACATCGGACCATCGGAGTCACATGACCCTGGACGTCCGCAGCAAGAAGTAAGAAGTAAGTAAGTTTATGACTTACCCTCGTCAATTGCTATTGTTTACTCACGTACGCATATTTCTCTGTACGCATTTTTCGTGCCACCCATATGTCCAAACAATTTAAAATTTGGACATGGAATTTTTTTCTTTATGGAAATTTATAACCAAAAAGAGAAAAATATGAAAATAAACAAAGCAAACACTGTTATCAAAAATAAATCAATTACTGCGTCATTGCCAATCAATATAATTTACAAACTCCTTCAAAATTAATTAAATAGTTATAATTATAATGAAATATAAATATTAATTTATACCTCAAGTATATATTGATATCGTAACATAAATACAAATATCTTATGGAATGTACTGCTCAGCACCTGTCGAAGCGTTGTGTTATAACGAAATAAAACAGTTTTCCTGCTTTATTTCCCCCTTAATTACATCATGAAACAAATCTAAAGGTTAAAGTTTGTGTCATAAATAAAATAATTAGCGTTTTAAAAGACATAGGTCAGTAGGAGTTACCGCTTAAATAAGCTTTATTGTTATAAATTGTACCTATAAATGACAACTTAATTAATCTCTCCTCAATTCTTTATCTTTCTTAGCTCTAAATTGATATTGGTTGATTCCATCTTCACATGAGCTACTAGTTTTCATTAAAACACTTGTAAATATTTACAAACTTGCCTATAGTAGCACTTACTTATATTTGTTGAGGGCGACCGTTTCGGGAGATGTGTCTCATTGTCAACTCAGACCGTAACTGATCTCAAGGTTTTTGTAGGTTAGGGTATTAGGGTGGGGTGGGATATTGTGATGGTGTAGGTGTACTTTGTGAGTGTTAGGAGTTATGATGTCAAAAGGTGCGTTTGAGTTATAATGTAATTGTGTATTGAGTATGTGTGTAGGGTGTAGTCTGAAGTGTCTGTATATTTTTTATTGTTCGATTGTGTAGCGTTGGTTATTTCTGTATTGTTTATAAGAATTTGTAGGTTAGATGTTATGTCTATGTAGTCATGTTTTG
>JBAIZL010000007.1:31917001-31922001 GCA_036971475.1 Prosapia bicincta
ATAACCTATAATTTTAAATCAGCTGATTTATGAAATTATATGCTATTACTTACTGTAAATCAAATGGGACGAAATAACTATATTGCATACATTGCCCCTGTTGTAAAATGTTTTCCTCCCTTATAAAACTAAAATTAATTCATTAAATTTATTTAATATTTAAAGAAAAAAACAGTATTAACATCGAGTGTCATCCACTACAAGATTATAAAAATGTAGATGAGCATTCGCGGATGAATGAAAATATTTAAATAACGACTGCAAATTTGAATAAAATACATATATACAGTATATATATATATATATATATATATATATATATATATATATATATACACCACAACATGTACTCTTGTGTATTAATAAAGAAATAAGACAAACTACAAGATGATGGCATAATGAGGTTGGTACTGTTTGCCAACGAAAAGCTTTGAATTGTGCATTCAAAGAATTATTCTTATATTTTTATTTTGTCTTATTTCTTTATGTATATATATATATATATATATATATATATATATATACATATAAATACATATATATATATACACACATATATATATATATATATATATATATATAAATATAAATATATATATACATATATATATACACACACACACACATATATATATATATATATATATATATATATATATATATATATATATATGTATATATATATATATATATATATATATATATATATATATATATATATATATATATATATATATATATATATGTAAAGTGTGTAAACTAATAGTAAGAATTGATAGACAAATCACATATAAATTAATAATATAAACACAGCTCTAAATGCTCTAACTTTATTCAAATCATAGTCAGGTTAATAGTAAAAGCTAGGATTGGTCAGTAGTACTAACAATAAGGAGTCACATAAATCGAATTTCCTAGTAGAAGTAAAAGTTAAATTAATAAAATCAGTATTAAAAAAATAAAATAAAAATCAGTTGGCCGAGAGGACTAGTTAATAGAGCCTTTATATACTACTAAACTGAACGTCCTGAGTTCGATTCTTGTTAAAGCAAGAAACGTTTTGTGTACTTTGTTTAGCTTAAAAGCTTTATGAAACTGTTTATCCAGGGACAAACTGAAAAAAGGCATAGTCTATCTCTTTGGTGAAGCTTAAGGTAAATGCAGTACTGGCTTTCCTTGAATACCATTTGGGCCAAGAAAAGTCGCTCTAGTCCGGCTCCTCCAGACCATGACGAGGGTTTAAAAGGAGCTATTAATATTACTTTTAAATTAGAAATAACTTCCTAATAATTTAATATCAACTTTCATGTTCCATGTTTGTAACATTGTAACAAGGAATCTAACTGCTCACTATGAGTTTCCTCTCAACCTTCTGTTAGTTCAGTTAAAAGTTTTAAAGTCAACCTAAATGATTAATAACTGTGTCACTACAAGGGTCATTTATTTTTAGTGTGAAACTAACCGATAAGGCAAAGAGATAACAGCAACTTAGATCCCATTGAAATGAACATAATGCCTCTCCTTATCAGTCTAATGATACGACTGAAACTTTATACGCGGTAAACATCCAATTATACGAACTCAGCGTTGGTAGGTTGTTTTCTTGTGCGTCAGACGGAAACGCGTGCTGGAAGAGTTGCGTCATCCACCCTCGCCAGCGGGGTTTTGCCAAAGTAACGCTCCCTAGTTTGTTTTATCTCACTTCTGAACCGGGATTAGGAGATGGGATACAGTGTTGTCGGACAGTGCCTCGGCCACGTGCTCTAACTGCAGTACCTTCTGAGTGGTAACACTGGTATGAATTTGCTGACAGTCGCCATGGATCCGATCAATGTTGATAAGCTAAGGGCGTTAGGGCTGAATGTCAATACGAAAAGAATTTTGTTTTTTAAAATTTATTATATTTTTTTTTGCGAAAAACCGAATGTGGTTATTTTAGGCTAACACAAAATATCTAAAACTAAACTTACTCAAAACTAGTGTAACTAAAACTAAATATAAATTGTCTAATACCAACTATTACACTCTAAATGGTTACACTAGTCTACATAAAGTTATATATAAACTCCCTCGAAGATCGTGGCGTCTATATAAATCTGTCAACTCATCACTCTTAAGCAGAATATGTTGACTGTGATGGCACCTCACTGAGACCACATTGACACAGTGGTGGATCAACCGTCCTCGTGGTGGTTCCTTAATGGTTGATCCTCGCGCTGCATTAACCACCCATGGCTTAACAAAGTGTGCATGACGATGTGATGACGAGTGATCACCACAATCCGGAAGAAATAAAACAAACTGTGCTAGCTGCAAACCTATTACAACTGTAAAGGCTAATGGTGAACACTTTTCCTTTGGGGAAATCAGATATTTGGTGAACAACCAGAAGAATTTAGTCAGAGTGTTCACTAAGTAAGGCTCGGAGAAAGTGAGGAAGCTACAGGCGTCCAAAACATGCAGTAAAAGGTAATACACCTAAATATTATACTACTTCATCCAACGCCCGTACAAGTCTCTTCAACTATTCGACGACGAGCCTCCCAGCAACCGTTTATGACGTCATCAGTCGGATGTGTTAAGAGTGGCAGTTCCGTAGATGTTCACTGTCCATTCTTGCTAGCTTGCACAAGGGAGAGGTTAAATCGGCAGCGAGACGTATGAAGTGGAGGCGCAGTTACAGGTAGTCATGTCAGGTCACAGATTCTCTTCATTTTATATATGTTATGAACATTATGCTAAATATTATTTATTAATAAAATGATAAAAAATTCTAATAGTGCAATAATTTAAAATACAGTTTGTTATTATAATTCCTAAAATCAATAAAATTAATTTCCATTTGTTGATTCCATCTTCGCGTGAGCTACTAGTAATCACTTACACTTTTAAAAAATGTTTTAACTTGCCTATAGTAGCACTTACTTTGCTTGTTGAGGACATCTCCCGAAACGACCGTCCTCAACAAGCAAAGTAAGTGCTACTATAGGCAAGTTAAAACATTTTTTTAAAGTGTAAAATTAATTTGTTAATTTACAAGTTTAATAAATATATAAAATTAAAATAAATTATTGTTGATGTCTATCCATTAATCCAACCCTGAAATAAAAGTGCTTTACGCATACTTCATTGGTTGCAGCCAGCTTGACTGATTGCCATATTACGTCACAACAGTGTTACCTGTCTCTCGTTTGCATTACGTCTTGTCTTTTATAATATATAACCCCATCAATCTTACTGCGTGCTTCAACTTTTCCTAAAACTCCGTCCTCGTGCTTCATTTGACACTCTTGACGCCATAATGATCCAATTTTCACTTTCATAAAACCCACAAGTTTAGAATTAAGTTTTACTACAAGTCTTACTTTTAATATCCTAGAGATATTAAAAAACTTGTGCATGAGCCGTGTAAAACCTGTATAAAAAAAAATGACGAGAAATAAAGTTCTTTATATTTATTAGTTTGTTTTTCAACTTTAAAAAATCGAAATCTTGTTGCTGTTCATGACGAGCTGGTTGTAAATTACTTATTACACTTTTGCTATTACTTGCGACCAGACCTTTTCCTCCAAATGTAGGTTAATAATTTAACAACTTCAGTTAACAAAAGGTCTGGTCGCAAGTAATAGCAAAACTGTCATAAGTAATTTAAAAAATCTTAATTTACCTGTACGCTCAATTTCCTCGAATAATTTGCTCGATGCTTGAAATATTATATAACATTTTTTATAAAGTAAGTTTTTACCTCCAACTAAAATTTACAGATTAGCTCAGAAAAATTCAAGATTTGTTCGTCTATTTCTGTTTACTTGGATAATTTTGTACTCCCGATTATCCGGACAAACAAACACATCGATTCGGATAAACGGTATGGCGAGATGAAAATAACTTTTCTAGTTATCTGTTCATATTGCCCGATGCTATATTTTATAAAAAATACACCCTTGTTTTAACTTTTAATTATTTTAGTAACGACGTAATATGCAGCATATAATGACGGAGAAAACCCCGTTTATAATTCCGGATTTAATTGTAAGTCCCGACGTCATAAAATTAGTAGGCACTGATGTAGATCGACACTAAGCAATCGAAAACGTTCTGTCTCAATAAGTCTTTACAAATTTACAAAATATAAAGCTCGGATAGTCATAAACTAATGTAAAAGTGATTAATTAAGTTTCACCGAAGGTAATGGCCTACACAAGTGTGTACTTATGCATTGTAGGCCTGAAAACGTAATGGCCTACACAAGTATGTACTTATGTATTGTAGGCCTGAAAACGTAATGGCCTACACAAGTGTGTACTTATGTATTGTAGGTCTGAAAACGTAATGGCCTACACAAGTGTGTACTTATGTATTGTAGGCCTGAAAACGTAATGGCCTACACAAGTGTGTACTTATGTATTGTAGGCCTGAAAACGTAATGACCTACACAAGTATGTACTTATGTATTGTAGGCCTGAAATGTAATGGCCTACACAAGTATGTACTCATGTATTGTAGGCCTGAAAACGTAATGGCCTACACAAGTATGTACTCATGTATTGTAGGCCTGAAAACGTAATGGCCTACACAAGTATGTACTTATGTATTGTAGGCCTGAAAACGTAATGGCCTACACAAGTGTGTACTTATGTATTGTAGGCCTGAAAACGTAATGGCCTACACAAGTGTGTAATTATGTATTGTAGGCCTGAAAACGTAAAGGCCTACACATGTGTGTATTTATGTATTGTAGGCCTAAAAACGTAATGGCCTACACAATTGTGTACTAATGTATTGTAGGCCTGAAAACGATATCGTAGCCATCATTGAAACGTTCCCTGTTTGAATAAATGTTTGTAGCTGACTCGCAAGTCAACCGCATTTATTTAAGCAATAAAAGTTTCCCCTGGTTCATGCGAATATTTGTAAGCATGGAACCGTTTGTAACAAATACAGTAGGACTAGAATCCTCTGACGTAATATTAGAGTCTGTATGTGCTGCGCCGCATTGT
>JBAIZL010000007.1:31927001-31937001 GCA_036971475.1 Prosapia bicincta
CCTTGGCAAACTCCAATTTTTTAAATTTGATAACGTACCTCAGAAAATTTAGCATAAATTAATTGTGCACATAATTACGAGAAAATTGTTACCAATCAATGTACAATCTATTGTCACTGTTCATGAGGGGATAACATGAAATAAAAACACAGTAAAAACGCCAAAGCAAAACTCTGTACTTAATACGTTAAAGTGACTAATAACTACCAAAGTAAATCATGGGGTGTTTGGTGTCATTTTCCTTGTAATTTTAAGTAGAATCAATATTTATTAACTATTTTTAGTTAAAATTACAACTTAAAAAGTTAGAGTTTGGTTGGAAGATACCAGTGAATGGTTAATTGAGCAGAATTACGAGACCAGGTCTGGGCACGGTCAAAAAGGACCCACGGTCAAAACATCCCTAGGCGGATTACCGTCAACCCTAAATGGGTCGGGGTTGAATTCGGCCCCTGGTCAGTCGGGCAACATTAGTTTTGTTAAGTGATCAGACATTAGTTTTTATTTTAATGTACGATAGAATTAGAAACTAAAACTCAATGGAAGCAAATAAATACAATAAAACTTTACTAAAACATAAAGAATTATAAAATTCATTAAAATTACTTAACTTTCATCTTTTAATTATTATTTAAACTTACGAATAATCCTACCCAATAACGTAAAGCTCGCCAGGTTAAGCGAGCATTCCATTGCGTGTCCTTGTCTGTTAACCCTATAACTGTGAGATGCTGAGCCGTTCCAATGGCCCCCTGGCAATGCTGTGGCCAGGGGGTTTTATCATTTTGTGCACATATAACATAAAATATTATTACACGACTATTTATATTACCTGTTTTTCCCCCGTGATATCCTACATCGAGGGATTTTATGTTGCTACCTTGATCTACAGATATTCACAATACGTCCTTTTCTTATAACAGTCATGCTGACTCATTGCCTTCCTCTTCCATGGCGCTACAGTCCCATGTGGACCTTGGGCTCCTTAATGAGCATTCCCCAGGGAGCTCGATCCTGTGCTGCTTTCCAGTTCCTCACATTTAGCAGGGTTTTGGGATCCTGAGTGACGCAGTCCATGCTTCTAAGTCGAGGACGTCCTTTCTGTATAGTGATAAAACGTTCCACAATCCAAGTGTAATGTTGTTGTTTTTACTGTACATTAAAACGTATTAAGGTGTAACAAAATATTGAGTCAACCTTTTGAGTCAACGGAAGTCTGAGGGTCGATGTTTTTGAACATGTTGAGCTCCTCCACCCTCCTGACGTAGATCTCTCACCAAGGACCGCAGCCCCCAAGTACAAGCTTATACAATTTTAGCTATACTAAATATATTAAACAAAACAATAAATATAAAGGGAGAGAATACCTTACACAGGAATCCTTTGATCAGGAGTTGATATAAGGGCAACACCTTCAACGTTTGCAATTTTTTATGCAAAACGACTCGACAATATAAGTTTCTTAGCGAGTTTTCATGACACTGACAGAGAACTTACCGCCTTCATGTAAACACTACGCGACCCTCATTCGTCACTTCGTACGTGCCTTCGTCGGCGTCGGTCCCATTCCTTTTATAAAGAAAACGTAAAGGCAGTTCGCCTTAAAACAAATTGGATCATTAACGGACTGATTTATTAGTTTTTCTGCAATCGCTGCAAAAATTTTAAAAATCTTTTTATAATTATATTTTTATGAAGACGAAGCTTCATATTCGTCTTACAAGCTGTCTCCTGTGAGTAAATAAGACCGTGTTGCGTAAACTTCTATTAGATTAAATATAATCTATTTGTTGGTTTGTATTCTTTCGTAAAATATATTTATAAATTGATTATAAGTTTTAACCTCTTAGATTTTGTGTAAACTATTAAATTGAATATATTTATATAAAACACACACACACACACACACACACACACACACACACACACACACACACACACACACACACAAACACAAACACACACACACATATATATATATATATATATATATATATATATATATATATATATATATATATATATATATATAACATACCAGGGAATATATAGACTATGCCTTTTTTCACCCTACCTAATTCCACCTAACCTTACTTGTATTTCATATTACAATGCGATGTAGCAGCTTTCTATGATCTTAATATGCAAAAATGCGCTTTTTTTTCGAGAATAACTAATGAGTGCATTATTGCTCGATTGCTGGAATAAACAATAAGATTGCTCGATTGCCTAAACGTGTGTTAACAATAAGAGAAATAAAAGAGATATATTAGGCACCTGAAAAGAGAAGAAATTACGGGTTATAAGTGCAATAATTGAGTGCACTTACTGATAAAGAGGTAGGTGGGAGGAGAAGTGAATTCCTCATTGAGGACAAGATGTTTTGGATATAACTGATTGGAGATATTTATAGGAGTTAATTGAATATCCAACCTCATACAGCAGATTAAGAACATAATAGTGGGTCTCCTTTTATATCCCCTAGGAGGTTAAATCTTGCGGATTTCATGTTGTATATCTTGCAGTTTTTTAAATTACTACTTTTAGTAACCCTTGGCAAAGGAAACACTACTTAGTGGTATTTTTCAGCAGATGCGTTTCGAACTAGATCAGTGCATTGCTCAATGATGTGAGTCACGGACAAGACTGTTGCTCAGGTGTGTTGTATTAGTGTGAGTCTGTGGCGTATTGGTGTGTTATTGTTCATAGAGTAATTAGTACTTATGTACTCAAATATATTTGATTGTGAGTGTTTTGTCGTTTAGAATGTGTTGTTTTTGTTGTGTTTGTAGATTTCGTAGTTTTCTGTTTTGTTTAGTTTTTTTTTTTTTTTTGATGTAATGTAGAATTTTTAGATTTGTGTCTATATTGGTTTATCTGCATATTGTGTTTTGTATGTGTATGGTGAAGTTTAATTTGGGTTGAGTTCCTTGTTTCGACTGGTGAAGTTTCTTCCTTTTTGACTCATGTAAACAGGGTCAAATAGGCAGAAACTTTACTACATGATGCAAGCAACACATAAAACCATAAACAACACCCAACCTAAATCAAAATTTGCCATACACAAACAGAAAAACATCCCTTATACATTCTAAACAACAAAACACAATCACAATCAAATACTAATCAACTACTCTATGAACAACACCACAGAACACCAATACGCCACAGACTCACACCAATACAACACCCGTAAACAACAGCCTTGTCCGTGACTCACAGCATTGAACAATGCGCTGACCTAGTGCAAAACGCGTCTGCTTAAATTACATCAGTAAGTAGTGTTCTTTTGCCAAGTTACGAAGAGTAGTAAGTCTATATTTCTTTACTTTAACTCTGCGTATACTCTCTTTACTTTACTACGTATACACACAACTGCTTTTTGTACTTTCTGAGCGATGAAAGTCATGCTGGAAAATATCCTTAAAATTACAAATAAATAAATACCTACCAAAATCAAAGACTTCCACAATGTGGCATTTACCTCAATATCGTCATCTAACGCGAACTTAAATATTTCTCCGGGAGAGACTCATTTCGGCCGTATTTTGTCTTTCATCAGGACTACAGTTGAAATACTTCAAACGTTTCCTATTATGTGTATTACTGGTGGTTTGTATTTCTTAATCTACTTAACATGTTCGATGAGCTTCGATACTTGGACACTCTGACACCTAGGGCACTTCTAAGGGTAAACAATTTCCAACATCTTTTTCTTCTTACAATACGCTTCGTTAGTATAAAATTAATCCGCCATTGCTTTGTCTATTTCTTTATTATAATTTTCACTAATGTTTCACGATATTTAGTTAATGATCGTGTACTTTAGCAGTAATTGTTTCTACTCGATAGTTGTAACTTTAGTTAGCCTGTTCGTATACTGCACTTAAATACTTCTCAACTTCTTTAAGGCAATTCTTTTTCGACTAAAATAAATAAAACAAGTATGACACCTACTGAAATAAGAATAGTTATAAAGCTATAGCATAATATAAAAATGAATAAATGCTTACAGTAAAGAAGTTAAACATAACTTTATCATTATAACTTTCAATTTAATTAATCACTTTAACATTAGTTTATGACTATCAGAACTTTATATTTTGTAAATTTGTGAACACTCACAAATTTACAAAATATAAAGTTCGAAAGGTCATAAAATAATATTAAAGTCATTAATTAAGATCCACCGAACTTAATGGACTACAAGATTCAAGAGTTTAAATTGAAATTTTAGAATTGATTATAGCCTATTATAAATTTGTAAAATGTGTTAAGTAAAACCCAATAAACGGATGTAATTTGTAGATTTTAAATTTGAGGATTATAATTTGTAGTAGACACTAATAAAGAACCTCCAGTGGGATTGAAAAGGTTTTTTCAAGTCTAGGTTCAATAAATTTACTTAATTTATAAGTTCGGCGAATCATTGAACTACATAATTAAATAGTTTAATTCATTACAAGTCCGTAAAATTAATAATTATATTTACCGTAAACTGAAAAAAAAATAATATAATTTCCCTTAGGCATACTAAATTACTGCTGACTTACGATACAAAAAGGAACACAACGAGTAATTAATAATAACATATGTTGTATGAAACCATACCGCTTCACCTAATTTCTCAAATATACTTTATTTTTGAGTTTATAGGAAATCGTATTTGTCAATGATTCAAACATAACCTCTAAACCATTTGTAACTAGAGAGAAAAGCAGCTGTTATCATTAACCGCCATGTTTTGAGTTCGGAAATCTGGGCAACATTCGTTGATCTCCGAATTGTTACTTTCTAAGTGCGGACGTAACGGTCTGATGATCCAATCCCATTACGCGTTTCTCTTTAAATGCAGCGTCATAAGAAGATTTACTTAAACCAATTGATGAAAGGGTTAGAATTAAACTTCCTTGTTAAACAGGAAAGAAATTCACTATTCACTCTAAACTACTTCGACAAACATTAAACACAGGTTTACCATGATTAAAATGATTTTTATATTATTTTTAAAAATAAATATTGTGTTTATATGTTTGATATTCGGGTTTTTACGTAATTATAAGTAAATGAGAGGAAATATGTAAACGCACATTTTAAAAAATCTTTGTTTTATACTGAAACAAGAGAAAAATAGGTGTTATTAATAACTTTTATGCCAACAATAATTGCAGTATTGTTGGGACCGCGCCTTAACCTACAAATAATACCTTATAATGAAGGATACCATTGTGTTGTCGCTGTACATTCATTGTGTAATCATGCCATTGTATCAAGAAAAGCAACAATAGCGTTTATACAAGTCTGTACTTACATTGTTGAACGGGAATTATTTCAGAAAATTGAAAAGGACTGAAAATACTTTTAGCCAATACTTAAAAAGGTTTTTTAAATAGTTATCACTCTGAGTACTTAAATAATAATAGATTTTTAATGAAAATTAAATTTATAGCATGTTTGAGTAGTCCAAAATACACTTAGTAAAAATGAAATAAACTGTAATGTTCAAAATGGGAAAGTCAAATGTGAAAATGTAAGTTAAAATTTCTAAAATACTAATCCCACTATAAATTAAACTTTAATAGTTTTCAGACATAATTTCTTAGTAATCTTTTAAAAAAGGATTAACCGTTATAAAAATATCGAAATAAAATAAGAATCAGAGATAACGAATCTAAAATAAGTTGTTATTAAAAAGCCTTTTAAACTATACAAAGTTGAGTGCTTTGAAATCACAAACACCTGTAAAAAAACGTTAGTAAAATATCGGTTTTAAGATACCTACTGAGGTTTGTCGAGCGATTGTTTTTCCTGTCTAACAATTTTACGCAGTATATTTTATGTGCACAAATTAAATTTTTTCTTGTGAACACTGAAAACTTTTGTTAATGTTGAATATATCTAAGTAATATCTAAGCTCGCTTGTGAGTTAAGGTGATTCAATAACTGTTCACGAACTCACAATTATAAACACATTATTTTCATACGCGTTTCGATGACTCATCGTCATCATCAGGGAGGTTAAACTATACGTGTAGTTGTAGTTGTCTAGTTACAGTTGCGATCGTATGGTAGCCTAATTGACGAGGATAACTTAAATCGTTGAAACGCGTAATAAACTAAAGTGTTGATAATTAATTATGAATTATTTATATGAGTATAAAGATAAAAGAGTTAATGATGCATGAGATTTAGACGTAAGTGATGCACTATAAACACTTGATAATAATAGTAGTGAACAAAAGAGTTAATGATGCATGAGATTTAGACGTAAGTGATGTACTATAAATACTAGTAACAGTAGTAGTGATATTAGTATTAGTAATGATATAAATAATAATAACAATATTAGTACTTTATAGGGACTTAGGGGAAATAGGGCGGAGACAGGAAGGGCTTATTTAGACCACGCAGTCTTCATAACATGCAATGGGGCCAGCACTACCCTTAACTGTCATTATTTCCCCAAATATTCATTTCCACAAGCTGGCAGACGTTTTGGCTAAACATCCATACACATAAAAATTTTTCGACGTTACTGAGGATCGATCCCAGGAATTTCAGTTAGTAATCAACGCTCTACCCACTCAGCTGCTAACACACTGGCAATAAACACAATTAATTGATTAAATCACTGCACGGATAAGTGTACGAACTGTCATCCAAACCAGTGTAGACGATATATATAGTCAATGCTGATTGTAATGCAGGGTCAGTCACCGGCTAAAAGCTTCGTGCTTTTTGTACGAAACGCGCCCTTTTGTGTTTCATCCGACAATTGAACGCACCTTGCACAATGCTGGGGCAATTAATTACAGCTGGAATATTTATCTGGGATATCAAGTTCGTATGGCGAAACGGTATTGTTCATCTTGGAAAACGATCTTTATTCTAAATATGCAGCATTTTAATTACTTCTGTAGATGCTTAGAAATAATTTGCCACTCTTTTCCTTCATATAGAAATGTGTTTATAAACATCTACTCGAACAAGTTTCAACAAAAATATGTTAATAATCCTTTTGTTGTAACAGTATATTTTGTGTACAGTGCTAAAATATTACAAAATATCTTTTAAAGGTGAAGTGTTAAAGAAAGAAATACCTTATTAAATTAAAGTAAACTTCATGGAATATCCTGTGAGTACAAACATGGACTATCACTGGAGAAGACAAGGGGATTGCACAAGAAACTCTCTTTGTCCACCTTTGAAATACGTTCAAATTCAATTAATAATTTTTAATTTTTGCATGATTTTTGAGCTACAGAATATACGTTATGGAGTTAATGCAAAGGCAATTGCGGGTATTTCAATTCTGCGCATGTAAAAGGCAAATAAGCCGAATAAATGGCGTCAAAGGTTTCTCACCTTTTTAACAAAAATATTAACATTGTACGATTTTCAGTAAAATTGAATAAAGAACAACAAGGATGGCATCGACTCGGAGTGAAACCTGACAAATGCAAGGTTATTTTATTGTCGTCAGTCAAACAAAACTACACACTTTAGTTGATTCTATTCTGATTCTTATTCTAAAGCATAGAATAACAGAGTAGAAGAGCCGATATTTTATAGTCAATATTAAAAATTGTAACAAATAAATTTGACAAACCGGGAATGTAGTGCCGATAATTAAGTGCAAGAAAATAACTAAAAATACTATCTAAAAACCTGACCCCCTACAACCCTAATTGACATTTCAAAATAACAAGTAAAGTGTGAACAAACCAATAGTGAAATAATAAACCATAAAACTTTATTAAGAAAAAATTACAGCAAATTTAAATAAAATAGACATTTTTGGAATTAAAAGAACGATAACGGCCACTAAACAAGCTGGTTCATGTAAGGAAAAAACAATCTAAAACAGGTAAATAACCTATCGGAGTTGTGAGACAAAGCGTGTGGAGGGAGAACTGCGACGACTCCAATATATACAGTAGCGCAAGAGTTTTTAGAGGAGTCCGAAAAAATAAACATTTGACGAACGAATAAAAAATAGGTGTCGAACGAAGCTATGCCGCTTTGCAGCTAGACAAGAGTCAAAAGGCCAGATGGCGTCTGCAAGAACGTTTATATCGTCAAATGTACAACGCAAATGTGTTACACATTACAATAGCTATGCATCAGATACTATGTGTTAACCATTAGCTAAGCTACGCATCGGATATTATGTGTTACATTGTAGTCAAGCTATGAATCGGATATTATGTGTTAACCCCTAGTCAAGCTATGCTTTGGATACCATGTGTTAACCATTAGTCAATCTATGCCTCGGATACTATGTGTTAGCCCTAGTCAGGCTATGTATCAGCTATTATGTGTTAACCATTAGCCTAGCTATGCATCAGATACTATGTGATAACCATTAGCCAAACTATGCAATGAACATTATGTGTTAGTTTGTAATCAACCTACTCTACGGATACTATGAGATAACCCTTAGTCAATCTACTCATCGGATATTATGTGTTAAATCATAGTCAGGCCATGCATTGGATATTTTGTGTTAACTTGTAGTCAACGGATACTGTGTGATAACCCTTAGTCATTCTATGCATCGGATATTATGTGTTACTTTGTAATCAACCTACTCATCGGATACTATGTGATAACCCATAGTCAAACTATGCTTTGGATACTGTTTGTTAAACCATACTCAAGCTATGCATTGGATATTATGTGTTAACGATTAGTCGGGCTACACAACGGCCACTATGTGTTAACCATTAGCCTAGCTATGTACTTTATATTATGTGTCAACTTGTAGTCATTCTACTCATCGGCTACTATTTGTTAAACCCTAGTCAAGCTATGCATTGGATATTATGTGTTAACTTGTATTCAAACTTCTCATCGGATATTATGTGTTAAACCATAGTCAGGCCATGCATTGGATATTTTGTGTTAACTTGTAGTCAACGGATACTGTGTGATAACCCTTAGTCATTCTATGCATCGGATATTATGTGTTACTTTGTAATCAACCTACTCATCGGATACTATGTGATAACCCATAGTCAAACTATGCTTTGGATACTGTTTGTTAAACCATACTCAAGCTATGCATTGGATATTATGTGTTAACGATTAGTCGGGCTACACAACGGCCACTATGTGTTAACCATTAGCCTAGCTATGTACTTTATATTATGTGTCAACTTGTAGTCATTCTACTCATCGGCTACTATTTGTTAAACCCTAGTCAAGCTATGCATTGGATATTATGTGTTAACTTGTATTCAAACTTCTCATCGGATACGATGTGTTAAACCATAGTCAGGCCATGCATCGGATACTATGTGTTAGCCCTAGTCAGGCTATGCATCGGATATTACGTGTTAACCCATAGTCACGCTAACCATTAGTTAACCATTAGCCCGGCTATTCATCGGATACTATATGTTGGTCATTAGCCAGGCTATGCACTGGATATTATGTGTTAACTTGTATTCAAACTTCTCATCGGATACGATGTGTTAACCATTAGCGAGGCTATGCACTGGATATTATGTGTTAAGCCATAGTCAAGTTACTTATCGGATACTATATGTTAACCCATCGTCAAGCTACACATCGGATACTATGTGTTAATGATTAGTCTAGCTATGTATCAGGTATTATGTGGTAATTTTAGGGCAACTTGTAGTCAGGCTACTCGTAGCATAGTGTGTCATAACCATTAGCTAAACTATGCATTGGATATAATGTGTTATAATTTGTAGGCCCATGTCGGCTTTGCATAATATGTATGCAGGCTTACACACATATTTGTTTAATACAGTATGTAGGCTATCGTGTATGTAGGATTAACATAGTATATTCGCCTATGTAGGATAGCATCCATGTTGGCTTAGCAAAGTATTTATGTAGGTTTACACGCATATTTGTTTAACACAGTATGTAGGCTTAGCGTAGTATTTATGTAGGTTTACACGCGTATTTGTTTAACACACTATATAGGCTATCATTCATGCCTGTTTAACATAGTATATAGGCCTAT
>JBAIZL010000007.1:31942001-31989501 GCA_036971475.1 Prosapia bicincta
ATACCAGAAATTCAAATCAGTTTTTATTGTTATTATTATAAAGTTTAAAAAAAACATTGATTTTTTCAGAACTACCACAATGTCTGAAATGATTAAGATCTTTTGAGAGAATAAATAAACAACAGTTAGGATGTGTAAACATACGAAAACATTTAAACACTTAAGATGATATTATACGTTAAAGTTGTCACAGATACCAGAACAATGAAAGGATTGCGAAGACTAAAGAAGGATTGTGAAAGAGAAGGAAAGGATTGCGTAGGACAAGGGAAGGATTGAGAAGACTAGAGAAGGATTGTGAAAGAGAAGGAAAGGATTGCGTAGGACAAGGGAAGGATTGAGAAGACTAAAGAAGGATTGTGAAAGAGAAGGAAAGGATTGCGTAGGACAAGGGAAGGATTGAGAAGACTAAAGAAGGATTGTGAAAGAGAAGGAAAGGATTGCGTAGGACAAGGGAAGGATTGAGAAGACTAAAGAAGGATTGTGAAAGAGAAGGAAAGGATTGCGTAGGACAAGGGAAGGATTGAGAAGACTAAAGAAGGATTGTGAAAGAGAAGGAAAGGATTGCGTAGGACAAGGGAAGGATTGAGAAGACTAGAGAAGGATTGTGAAAGAGAAGGAAAGGATTGCGTAGGACAAGGGAAGGATTGAGAAGACTAAAGAAGGATTGTGAAAGAGAAGGAAAGGATTGCGTAGGACAAGGGAAGGATTGAGAAGACTAAAGAAGGATTGTGAAAGAGAAGGAAAGGATTGCGTAGGACAAGGGAAGGATTGAGAAGACTAAAGAAGGATTGTGAAAGAGAAGGAAAGGATTGCGTAGGACAAGGGAAGGATTGAGAAGACTAAAGAAGGATTGTGAAAGAGAAGGAAAGGATTGCGTAGGACAAGGGAAGGATTGAGAAGACTAAAGAAGGATTGTGAAAGAGAAGGAAAGGATTGCGTAGGACAAGGGAAGGATTGAGAAGACTAATAAAGGATTGTGAAAGAGAAGGAAAGGATTGCGTAGGACAAGGGAAGGATTGAGAAGACTAAAGAAGGATTTTGAAAGAGAAGGAAAGGATTGCGTAGGACAAGGGAAGGATTGAGAAGACTAAAGAAGGATTGTGAAAGAGAAGGAAAGGATTGCGTAGGACAAGGGAAGGATTGAGAAGACTAAAGAAGGATTGTGAAAGGGAAGGAAAGGATTGCGTAGGACAAGGGAAGGATTGAGAAGACTAAAGAAGGATTGTGAAAGAGAAGGAAAGGATTGCGTAGGACAAGGGAAGGATTGAGAAGACTAAAGAAGGATTGTGAAAGAGAAGGAAAGGATTGCGTAGGACAAGGGAAGGATTGAGAAGACTAAAGAAGGATTGTGAAAGAAAAGGAAAGGATTGCGTAGGACAAGGGAAGGATTGAGAAGACTAAAGTAGGATTGTGAATGAGAAGGAAAGGATTGCGTAGGACAAGGGAAGGATTGAGAAGACTAAAGAAGGATTGTGAAAGAGAAGGAAAGGATTGCGTAGGACAAGGGAAGGATTGAGAAGACTAAAGAAGGATTGTGAAAGAGAAGGAAAGGATTGCGTAGGATAGAGAAACAATTGCAAACAGCGAAAGAGTTGCGAAGGACAAGGGAAGGATTGAGAAGACCAAAGAAGGATTGTGAAAGAGAAGGAAAGGATTGCGTAGGATAGGGAAACAATTGCAAACAGCGAAAGAGTTGCGAAGGACAAGGGAAGGATTGAGAAGAAGAAAGAAACGATCGCGAAAGACATATAAAGGGTTGCCAAGGAGGAAAGGGAAGCGAAAGGATAACAAAGGACGGTGAAGAAAAAGTAATGGGTTGCGATAGCCAATGAAAGGATTGCGAAGATCAAGAAAAGACTAGCGAAGTTCAAGGAATGGGTTGCAAAAGTCAAATAAAGGATTGCGTAGGATAAGGAAAGGGTTGCAACAGAGATGGAAAGATCTTTGTAGGCAAGAAAAGACTGGGAAAGGACAAGGATTGGGTTGCGAAAGTAAGGAATGGATTGAAAAGGACAAAAAAGAGGACAAGGAAAGAAGTAGAAAAGGAATAGGAATGGATTGCAAAGTATAAAGAAGGGGTTGCGAAGGAGAAGAAAAGAACAGCGAAGGAGACAGAATTGCAGAAAACAAGGAATTGGTAGAATAGGAGAAAGAGTTATTATGAAGGAGAAGGAAAAACTTGGGAAGGACAAAGAAACAAGTTCCCAGGAGAAGGAACGTACTAATAAGGAAATATCTGTGGAAGATAAGAAAGCGAGGAATATCGAGGAATATTGTAGTGATATAGGATCCCTTGGCAACTGTAACATAGGAAATACCTGTAACTGAGTGACCTTGCGTTAGACCTGCTCTCTGGCGGGATCGTAGGAATACACGTGCAATGCATACTTGCACCGATAATGTTCTTGTGGTGCTGCGATCAGCTGTGACCTATGGATCGCAAGAAAACCGTCCCTAAGCGAAATGTATCTATTCGCCAACCTAGAATGCTTTTAGTAAAATTAATGCTGAGACATGTCAAATTTAACAACTCATGTTAAAACAGTTCTCACCATTTGAAACGATAGCGTGTCGTGTTGGAGCACGTGGTCTAACAAATCTCTAAAGGCATTTGCATGAGTACAGCACTCTAATTGTAATTAGTGCAATGCGATGTAACTTCCAGCCCCCATTTCATTCTACAACGCGCAACAAACTGTCTAGTTATTACGTAATAAACCGAGCAAATGTAAATGTTTAGTGACGTCATAGATTAAAGGATTGTGCGCGTGGCGAGCTTAATTTACATTTTCAAAATGAAGTAATAAATCTGGTAAATATATTTTCTCTTTGATTCTATTCTGTAAAAGATTCTCTAAAACTCTTTTCACCTCTGTTATTGCTCGTTCCCAACAATCGGTATTTTTCAGCTTGGTAACAGCTGTGGCACTTCTGCGCGTGAAAAGAAAATTGAGTTCCGTGACAAAAACACACATTTGTCGAGGGACTGACGACAGAAGTGAAAACAGATGGAAAATGTACTCTGGTTTGTACTCATAGAAGGAAAACAATGCGTAGAAAAACGAAATTACTTGGTTGTAAATTCGTAAATTTACAAAACAACAAATTGTTTTAACGAACTTAATTGATCATAGTGTGGTCACGTAAAATGATTCGCCGTGAAAAGTTATTGATCGTTAAAACTAAAAGTTGTATAAATAAATAATGAAGTTGTAAAATAGTTGAATCTCGAAACCTTGTTGCTGTCCATGACGAGCTGGTTGTAATTTACTTATTACACTTTTGCTATTACTTGCGACCAGACTTCTTGTTAACTAAAAGTTGTTAAATTGTTAACTTACACTTGGAGGAAACGTTTTCGTCTTACGACTTCTTCAGCCTCATATTTTTGCCGCTAGGAATGCTGCAGTTGTACTTCCTCGGTACCATTATTTTGAAAGTTAGAAGTGATGTAATCGAAGTGTAGGAGGTGTGGAGGATGCTCATGTTATTTTCCATACTTTTGCATGAGTGTTTAGTGTCCAAACACATATAAACAAAATACACAAAAATATCCAGTTCACTGCAGAGTTTGAAAACAACAAACCATTGAATTTCTTAGACATCACCGTAACAAAAACTCAAAACAAACATGAATTCAACATGTACCGCAAGCTAACCATGACAGACACACTGATACACAACACATCGAACCACCCAATACAACATAAATACGCAGCATTTAAACATTTACTACACAGACTAAATAAAATACCTATGTCTACAACTAACTACACAGAGGAGCTAAACACAATCAAATATTTAGCTCACAAAAATGGATATGACAATTATTTAATAGACAAACTACACAGAAAAATACTCAACAAGAACAGTAACAACACAAACAACAAAAACACGAACACAAATAAATTCATCACCCTTACATACATAAACAAACTCACAAATAAAATAGCACACCAATTCAAAAAAAGCAGGATACAATGTAGCTTACAGAACAACAAAGCCAAACAGCTATCAGACACAGCATTAATAACAATACCAACACATACAATAACCCAGGAGTATACAAACTAAAATGCAACAACTGCAATAAGTTCTATATTGGACAAACAGGCAGATCTTTCGCCGAAAGATATAAAGAACACAAAAGCGCACTGCACACTACTATTGAATCCACATTCGCAAATCACCTCATGGACACTAAACACTCATGCAAAAGTATGGAAAAAAATAACATGAGCATCCTCCACACATGCAACAAAGACCATAAATTAAACACACTAGAACAGTATGAAATATATAGACATAGCAACGCACATAAAAATGACTTCTTAAATGAATAAACACGGTACAGATCACACATACTCTTCGATCACATCACTTCTAACTTTCAAAATAATGGTACCAAGGAAGCACAACTGCAGCATTCCTAGCGGCAAAAATACGAGGCTGAAGATGTCGTAAGACGAAAACATTTCCTCCAAGTGTAAGTTAACAATTTAACAACTTTAGTTAACAAAAAGTCTGGTCGCAAGTAATAGCAAAAGTGTAATAGTTGAATCGTTATTATTTTGTAATATTTGAGTCCATGAGGAAACTCAATTTCATCATTTATACTACAATTATTGCTATTGTTATTTTATGAATATTTAACAATATTCGTATTATTAGAATGTTGATGTAACAGGTTTATAATAACTGCACTGAGAAATAAATCTTTTATAATGGAATTTATACATTTTTCATTGGAAAACAATATTTCTTCAATAAAATTACGCTTATACTAATAGGTAATCCAGTTTACGTATAACTTATATTTTATACAGTATTTCATCACTCACAACTTAGTATTACAGTTAGAAACAATCAAATCATTTTACATTTATAATTACATTAACAATAAAGATTACACTTTTCCTGTGAATAAACGATCTATAAAGTGATACATTTGTATTTAAAAATCCAAATGAATCCCAACCTGAAATGGTGTGTATGGTTTCCAAAAAGTTTAATTTTTGGGACGCCTAATAATAAAATTATTTTTATTTTTTTAATATTCTAAGGACTTTTTATTTCGCCCACTAATAATTGTTTTACAATATCGATGACGATGGCTGTCATGCTTTCCAGATGTACTTTAAGTAGTACACAGCACTCATCTTGAACTGCCTTATTTGGGTATAAATATAGCTCCCTATTTTCTTTCCTTTTTAAAAAAGAAATTCGAAGGGTTCAAAGTCATTGGTCACATTAAAGACTCAGGAAAGTAAAAGCCATATTAGTTTCAGTGATAATCTTACAATTACTTTCTTGAAATTTTTTTTTAATACTTCAGTACGTGTAAGTATTTTATCCCTGTTTTGAAAATGTAAAAGGTGTTTAATAAATAGTGTTCTAGTCCTATTTATTGTTTCTGAAATTTGCAGTTTGTGAATACTGAATTTAACCTTTTAGATCCTGATACTTCCTAAAATATTTCCCCTGATTTTCTAAAGAATGTACAAGTATTTTAAGTTTATATTCACTCAGTAGTGTTTAAGTTTGGGGTGTATTTAAATTAAGAAAAATTTAATACAATAATTTTGTAAACATGTGTTTAATTTTATGCGTTAGAATATCGTAAAATATTTAGTTTAAAAAATCTTGCCTTAAATGGCGTAAATTTAATTTAAGAATTGACTTTTGAACATTTTTTGTTTATACAGTATTACCTGTTAATCAGTTGTTAATCTTCAGTTCAAACACTTTTATAAATGTGTATCTTTAAAGCTTTCGATCTGTGGCTTATGATCACATCTTGACTTATTTCAAACTGTTACCTCTGGTTTCCTCAGTATCGCGCCCCAATTCTCTGTTATTCCCGTTCCTCGTGTTATTTCTTCACGAGAAAGGCAGTCGTATTACTTCGACTATTTTTTCCTTACCCTGACTTCATTTGTATTTGTAACGTTGCACAGTGTCCTCTCTTAACTACGAGTCATACGTTCAAATTTATAGTCGCTTTCTATGTTCCTATTAATATCGCTTAACAAAACACCACTACTTACTGCTAGATCAGTGCATTGTTCAATGCTGTGAGTCACGGATAAGTCTTGTCCGAAACGCGTCTGTTGAAAAATATAATAAGAGTCAGTAGTGATTTATTGCCAAGTGATAACAATAAGAACCTTTTAAAAGTCTCAAGATGTACATTGCAAAAACTGCAAGTTTTATTTATTTCTACTACGCGTAATTTAATGCAAGAAGTTTCCAAAAACTTCTGTAACCATAAAACCGGTTGTGTGCGACGTTATGTGCAAAAAGCATTTCCCGCAGATAACAGCCCTCCCGACCTTCGCCGTCAACACGTCTGACCCTGAACATGGCGATATCTCTCGCTGACACTCACGTCATGTTCTGTACCTCGCTCAAGTCACAGTAATCATAATTCACTGAATATTATAATTAGGTCGCTACTGAGAAGTCGCGGAAAAAAGGTTTGAAAAATCAAAGCGATAACACAGGTTTAAGTTGGACATTTTTATGAAAGGAAAATAACGTGACGGTAGAAATCGCGTCACGGGAATTTTACTTGAGTATTTAATATTTATATATATATTACACCGGGAAATATTTCGAAAGTGTAAACTTTCCGCTCTTATCAGTTATATCTGAGCATGAAAATATAAAGTTCTATTGAACCTTACTGGATACCGGCTTCCCCTCTCCTCTAACTTCAAACACGATAGCATCTGATGTAGTGTTCTTGGCCAAACTTACAACTCGATTTCGTTCTGACGTTAAAGTTTCCGGTGTTAATATTATTTGAGTCATCTTTACTAATAGATACATGTATTTATGAATTGATGTATTTTTTCAAATAAGATAAGCAAGTTAGTGCGCACGCGCGCGTGCGTGTGTGTTTCTATTTCACATTAGGGTTTACGCAGTTACAATTGTATTTTATCCAGGGACCCTCACGGATTTTTCTGTTTTTACATCCCTGATCGCATAATTGCCATATTCCTCCAATATCGTTTATTCCAAAAATTATATGTTTCTACTTTAACCCATCTGTTTTGTACTTTAATGTTTCATACTTTATGTTTTATTTCCTGACTCTCGGGATGAAGAGACTCCTACTAATTGACTTCCTTATAATAACGTAATGTTTTGTATCAATATACCCATGTAAACCCCATGATGTGTATGTGTATGTATATATATATATATATATATATATATATATATATATATATATATATATATATATATTAAAACAACATAGATTATTGTAATTTTAATTCCTGATGATGTTGGTACTGTTTACCAACGAAAAGCTTTGAATATAAATTAATAAATATTCTTGTATTTGGATAACCTATGTTGTTTTAAATTATTAAATAAGAAAACATTATATATATATATATATATATATACATGAATGTTTGTATGTATGTATACTCTTTACTATGGTGTTATATACACAATATCAAGAGCACAGAGGTACAATATATTTCAATGAAAATATTGGTAAGGACCACAATACCACAAAAATAACAAATAAAACAAGTTACTTTAGATTTAACCCTTATGGACATTTCGATGACCATTTCATCATCATCAGAGGGTCTTATTACAAAATTACAATCTATCAAACAAGAAGTTAGAAACTAGAGTGATGACTAGAGAGATTACTCTAGTTTGTAACTTTTTGTTTGCTAGATTGTAATTTTGTAATAAGACCCTCTGATGATGATGACATGGTCATCGAAATGTACATAAGGGTTTAATCAAGTAACTTGTTTTATTTGTTATTTTTGATTATTTTTGTGGTATTGTGGCTCTTTCCATTATTTTCATTGTAATGGTGTTGTTTGTTGCACCCTCTTGTTATTTCTTCTCTTCTTTTGCGTCACCGTCCTTTGTCATTTGTCGCTGATTTGAATTCTTCGCATTGTGGCAACACCAAATTAGTCTTCATATGGTTTCTAACTCTCACGTACCTTGTCTTATTTATATTGATTTTCAGGCCTCCTTTTTCATATTCTTCTTATAAATATATATGTGATAACATAGAAGTATAAATTAAAATTTTGCTTGTCTGCTGAAATTCAATGTAACCGCTAAAGTCTGACCACATGTGTAAATTTCAAAAGAGACATAAAATCTGTATCGTTGCAGAAAGTATTGTTGCTTAAAACAGATGTTCAACACTTGTGTAGCTGTAATTCCGTTTGCAGATGTGACTTTAAAGAGGGCATGACTAGTCTGAATTCGAAGAGACAATGAATTTTCGGTGTTCAAAGAGTAAACGTGATTTTAAAACAGGAAGCTGGGATCTCGTAGCTAGCGGGTGTTTAGGTGTTATTTAGGAAGGAAGAAGCTGACCATTATATACGACTACATCCAAGAGAGCAGAATTCATGTGGCCCAACAACAGAATTTCTTCAGCAAAATGTTGTATATATTATCTCTTATCTACCAACCTTGCTTACATAAGCTCAATTAATATTCCTTAAATTAATTTAGATTGTATGCTTTCATTAAAGAACTAAAGTAAATAGCTTAAAGTAATCAATCTAAAATACAAAACCGTCTACCTACTCATCCTCCCCAGATTTTGTTTTTATTGTTATTAAATTCCTTCTGTTAGCTCACTCTCTCTTGATATATGTCTTGTACAAATTTTCAATCGTTAATAAAATATATTTTTATTCATCCAATCAAGTTCAATAGTTTTGAAGATGTTAACACAGTCTTTTCAAATATTTATTCAATAATTAAATTTTAAAAACTTGGTAGTATAGACCGGATTTGAACTGAGTATCTTCATGTTTAAAGTCTATAACGCTTTTGGCACTGAGCAAACTTTCCCATAACTAGAATTGTATTTCTCAAATAAGTAGAATGAATTTTTCTTTCACTCCCGTCTGGTTGTAGTCGAAACCTCCAATGTATAACCTTAAATTGTTGCCACCAATATCAATAACAATGCTCAAGAATTAAAAAAATAAATGAAAGGACTAAAATAATTAAACTGGATTAATCGTATCGAACCTTGCTTCACAAACGGACAATGCAATAGGAAAGTGAAAAGAAACTGCAACACAATGCAAGCGACGAAAAAGAAGAAAGCGTATAAATAGTAACAAACAAAAATTATAGTCCAACACCATACGTAGAAAGGAAAATGGAATAGTGTGTGTGTGTGTGTGTGTGTGTGTGTGTGTGTGTGTGTGTGTGTGTGTGTGTGTGTTAGTGTGTGTGTGTATGTGTTGTGTGTGTGTGTGTGTGTGTGTGTGTGTGTGTGTGTGTGTGTGTGTGTGTTAGTGTGTGTTAGTGTGGGTGTGTGTCTGCGTGCGTGTGTGTTATCTATTGTAAATATTTGATTATAAGACTAATTCATTTTGAGTATAAGTAAATTGATTCAAGCCATTATTTATTGCCAGCATTTTCAATTTATTGCATTTACTGTCAGCATACCCTGATATGCTGAGAGAAAATACAACTGAGTATTGTACTAAGGATACTCTGATTTACAATTATAGTAAAAATCTTAAATGATTTTTATGGACGTCAATACTGTCGCTTGTATGTGACAAAATCTACTGTATGGACTATATGGTGTCTTATCGTTCTTATTAGATTACCCGTATCAAATTATTGTTTCGTAATTATAAAAATATGTGATGAAAACGTCTTTTGTGTATTTATTTTTAACCAAAAACTAATGAATTGCTTCTGTAATAAATTATGCGAAAAGAAATATATTTGTTAATCACTATTTTTAATTTCTTAGTTTTATTACTTGATTGATTAAAATTTATATTGATATAAATTATTTCTTTTTATCCTAAAAACTTTAATTTTTTAAATTTATTACATTCAATATTATTTAATAAAATAGGCCACAACCGTGATAGTATTACATTTTTAACAAAAATAAATTCTGTAAAATTGTGTGTAAAATTCTGCATGTGCTTTATCCAAGAAGGGTTTTAATAAAAAGGAGTCAATATGTCTGGAAATACGAAGGGGTTTATTCGATACTGTGTTCTTTAATGAAATTACCTACTGCTTTGTGGCCTACAAAGCTTATTTTAGATTTTAATTTAATTTACAATGAAATAAAATTTCCAATATCAAATGAAATATTCGATTAAGTCGATTGTTACACCGTATAAATTTCACCTATTACAATACATATTTTCTACCTAGATTTCAATATACACAAAACCTTTAAAAATTTCTCGGAAGAATTAACTAACCAAATAAACATGTTTAACTAAACCGATGTGTATTGATGGGTTTTGATTACATTCATATTGTTAAATATTATCAGTGAAAAAATAGTTGCCACCTGAAATAGAATTTATACGTTAGTTAATGAATTAATCTTGGAATAGGTTGCATGAAATGTTTTATAAGCCTAATAATTTTCGTAATATAATGAAAGTGTTATAATATATCATAAATTATATGAGTGTTAAAAACATATATTTTTATAAAAGCCATAAATTTTGTTCTGTTGAAAATGTGTAAGAACAGAAAATTGTTTATAAATTTCAAAACAACAAAAATGTTTTTTCTTACTACGTGCAAAAACAAAATTTTGGAACTTTTAAAACCTTTTTTACTCTATTTGTACCATATTTTTAAATTCATTCAATTTGGTCACACTCTTCTGATACATATCTTGTACAAATTTTC
The DNA here is from genome assembly GCA_036971475.1 of Prosapia bicincta. NCBI lineage: Eukaryota > Metazoa > Arthropoda > Insecta > Hemiptera > Cercopidae > Prosapia > Prosapia bicincta. Next base: position 31,952,697 of record JBAIZL010000007.1, read on the forward strand.
AATCGTTAATAAAGTACATTTTTATTCATCCAATCAAATACATTTTTTAACTTATATCGGATGACAAAACGGAAATTGATCGGAAATTGATGGTAATACGGGGTTTTCAAATATTTATTCAATAAAATAAATTATAAAATATGTGGGGACCAGCCGGATTCGAACTGGGCAGAGTTAATTAAATAGAAATGGTCTTTTTAATGCCTTTTTTAAGGCAAAAAAACATCTAGGAATGTTTATAATGGTACTATAAAATATTGAAAACTTAGTTTTGTCAAAAGTATTAAAATTTTTTAATCTTTTTTATCAGAATTATGTTGCTAATATTAGAAACGTATTACTCTGCGGAATTGAAGCACAAAAATGTGTTTAACGAAGCTAAAAATAGAAGGGCAAACGAACAGTAAAATAATGTAGCAGTCGAAATATTACAATAAAACTGTTGAAAATAATCAGTAATAAACGCACAAGATTACACAATGAAGCAGTAAAACGCGGTTCGACAACAATGTAACTATCTCATTGTTGAAAACAGTTGCATTGTTGTGAAACACGTATGATTGCGTTTTAACATTTTATTGTTAGACTTTGTAACGATGATTGTTAAAATACAATATATTTAGCATAGTGCAAATATTATAGTAACACAATTGTATTGACAATAATACAAATAGCACAAAAATTACTAATACAAAAGTTACTAAGAATAACCTTCCTTATATAAAGTGACTTTATATACATTCAGATGACCTTTCTACTTTCATAACAAGTAACTCAAGTTGGTCACAACCTAAGGATATATTACAAAAAGAGATAAAGATGTCTTAATATCAGACATATTGATGGTCTTTTCATTTGAAGAATTGATAACTTTAAAACATATGCTACCCTAAAACAAAAGAAATTAATGTCATTATACGGGCCTAATAAAATAAATATGGAATATAGACAGCCTATAACAGTTAAACTACAAACTAGTGTGACACTTAAGAAGGCTGTAAAATCACGTTTCCATGATGATCACTGATGTGCAAGATGTGACCCTTCACCTCTATATCGTGATAGAGCATATGTAGGTCCACATCGATATCGCGACTCTGCTCACGTGATGTCATGTCACCTTCTAAATCCTCTACTGGGTAGGGATTTTATGGTTTTTCCTTAATCGTGTCCCATTTCCTTATACTCATGAGTTTAATCTGTAACTCTCTGATGATAGATTTTTACACTAGGGGTTTAAATAATTACGGATTATTTGGAATAATCTCCAGTTATTTATTATTTATTAATAATAAACCACTGTAGATTATTCCAAATAATCCACCAATAAATAAATAAAACCTCTTGCTACCAGTAAGTTTTTGTACAACAGGTTGGACTAAAAATATTCGTGGTTAACGTTTTTCGTAGAACTCTTATAAGTTTTAATTAATATACTGAATTACCTTGGTTTTTGGTTTGGGAAAGGTTTTCGTTTTACCGAAGCGTGAGGGCTAATAGCGCCTATGAGATAAATTTGTCACCCACCACGGCAACTCCAAAGAGTAAAACATTCGGAAAACTTTCAACGCAACGAGCTTTTTTGACATTCGCTCATTCACTCATTTTAGATGAGGCGAGTAGAAATAATTTCACCCCTTTAGTGAGCGTTCCATGCCCACGTGAGCCATGCTTAAATATCATATAAATATTGTGAAATAATATTGAATATATAATAATATTTTAAAATAATTCATCAACGTATGAAACTTCCAAGCCAAAACCACCTCTATAACATTATAGTAGAAATTTTATTAATTCAGTCAAATATATCGCTAATTAGTATTATAATAAAATATAATAATACGTCTTTTGGATTTTAATAACAAGACAGAAACATTTTCATAGTATTGTATTGTTATTGATAATACATCTATAAACCCCATATCTATAAATATGACAACCCTGCATGCATGACAGCCCATGCACCAACCATAGTAGAACCAAGCATGCACCAACCATGCATCAACCATAGAGCAAACATTGTATCACGAACCATGGTAGCACCAACCATGGTAGCATCAAGCATGCACCAACCATGTTAGCGCCGAGTATGCACCAACCACAATAGCACCAACCATGGATCAACCATGGTAGCACCAAGCATGCACCAACCATGAATCCAACATGGTAGCACCAACCATGCTCCTACCATGGTAGCACCAACCATGCACCAACTATGGTAGCACCAACCATGGTAGCATCGACCATGCATCAACCATAGAGCAAACATTGTATCAAGAACCATGGTAACATCAAGCATGCACCAACCATGTTAGCGCCTAGTATGCACCAATCATGGATCAACCATGGTAGCACAAACCATTCTCCTACCATGGTAGCACCAAGCATTCACCAACCATGAATCCAACATGGTAGCACCAACCATGCTCCTACCATGGTAGCACCAACCATGGTAGCACTAACCCTGCACCAACCATGGACCAACTATGGTAGCACCAACCATTGTTGCACTAATTATGTACCAACCATTGTTGCACCAACCATGCTCTAACCATGTAACTGTAATTTGTTTACATTGTTAAGTTAAATCGCTTTTTTGAAATTTAAACGTGAACTTTATTGAACCTATCTTCAGGATAGACAGCCAGACTCTCTAAGTCAAATAGTTAGATACATTTGTAAACAAGATCTGGTAAGTCTTTCTAAAGTATATATAGCAAAGGATCTGTTTAAATTAACTAAAAATAGTAAAAATAACCGAGGGGTTACAATAAATGTGAGATACTCGGTTCACGTTCAGAGATATTAGTTGGTTGTTAAAAAAACAAATTTTTGCAAATTTTATCGCACGGTTTTCTGTTATGGATTTTACTGACTGTTTTTATACTAAGGAACAGTACAAGATGATATTTTAACAAAACATTTTCCGCAAGAGACAAACCTGACGCCAGGCAAACATATATTTAGCTATTATCGCTACCCTTGTCGAGAAAACTAATGAGGACGAGGGAGTTGTTGAAAAAACTATCGTCGGTAACTAGGCTAGAACTGGCCACCTTGTAATTCCGAGTAACCGAAACGAACTGTAACGGTGACGTTCCAGTCACGCTTCGAAACCGTTGCTGGTCACCGTTAATTTTTAACATTCATGAAACACAAATTGTTTGAACGAAAATTCTCTAACTTCTAAATTTTAACCTGAAAATTTTCTTTGGTAATTCGTCTAAAAATATTCCAGTAGCAGGACTTTACTATTTGATAAATCCGTATAAACTTATCACCAGATGTCATTTTCAATTACTGTTCCAAATTTGTCATCGAAAGTTCCGTTTGACAGTATTCAAGGTTTATAAATACAAAATAATTTCTGTATGTTAAGTAACAGATATTTGTCGGTTCGGTTTAAAAACCTATTTAAGAGGGCCTTATGTTTGTAGGAAAGTGATTTGTTGGAAGGTTTTCCTTACACAAATATAAAACATAATATTCGCACTTCCATACTTCCTTTTAAAAAAATATAGACTAACGAAATAAAAACCTTAGTTATATAGACTAACTAAGCACAATATAAAATAGTTTAATTTACTAAAATTACTTTATGTACATTACGATTAAATGGTAATTACTTTCAGTAGTACTACCTTCAGACAATAGTACTTCTGAAGATGGTTACCATGTAACCGAAATGTTCATGATATAATTTTAGTAAAATAAAAGATTTTTACATTGTGAATGTGGGTTTTTATTTATTTAGTTAAAACTAGCTCACGATCCTCAAGCATTTATTAAATATATATTATACTTCCTAACTTTATAATTAGGTCTATTAAAACACACCCAAAATTAAAATAAAGTTAATTACAAATATCGTGTGTTAAACATAATTAGACGTTGACACTGATTAACGTAGATTTCTTTATCCCAAACATGGTTTTATCATTTGTATTAAGTATGAGGTCAGATCAAGGATTATCCAACACCGTTTCTTTGTTGTCTTTTAATACTAAGCCTACACTCACTTTTAGATACATGATATTGTTAATTAAATTTATTACAACGGTAAATAATAAAATAGGGGACTCTAAATCTCACTACACAATAGTTTAGTAATACATACAGCCTATATTTCGATTTAAAGTAGAATAGGAATGGGTCTGTGGTAGGGTAGGGATTCGGTGTTGTTAGTTCGAACGCAGTAACTCTCAACGCAACATCGCCAGCGGCGAACGAAACAAGCTACAGCACTAGTAAATTACTCAACCACAGCTACGATGAAACTGAGCGACTAACGGAGGTTTTATGTCGAATTAGCAACAAGGCTCACCCACGCAGCAAGATGTGAACTTCCTATTCGCTCAGACGGCGGTAGCTCCCACTCCCGCTGGCTAATTTCACCTACGTTTCTACGTAGGTCCTATTCTGTTTTTAATCAAACTATAGTTTCGACGACGATTTCGGTTTCATCAGTGATTGGTGACAGTGATGAAGGCACATGTTCGTTGAAACAAGTCTATATGTACTATACTAGTGCGTAGTGAGATTTTGTGTCACCTACTTTAATACTTAAAGTTGGGAATTGTTCTCATTACCTAAGCTGTAATTAACGTAAATTAAATGTATTACCTTAAAATATTATAAACATTACAAAATATTTGTTTACGTGTTACTTAAGAGAATAGTACCATGTGTAACGTTTGGTTAGGTCTTTTATCTGCATTTATTTTTTCTCTAGACTGGCGAAACTATTGCAGAAACTTTCGCACAAGATATAAGTTTATTGCACGAAGTTTGGGTAGCCGTACTGTTAACAAAAACCATTCTTCTTGTTTCAAGTAACTTATTTCCGTTCCTAACTTGTTTGTAACTTCTGCTCTTTCTGTAACGCACTCTACGAAGCGAAGTTACGCTCCGTTTTTTACTTTGTTCCAAAGATTCATAACGAGAAACTGGTGTTTGGCTTTTTGTGGTACTGTTTTTCAAAATAGGGTTCCCTATAATTGTTTCATTCTATTATTTGTTTGTTTACGCTCTTGTTTTCACATTTCTTGAAGTGAAAACGTCTATAGTGACGCTCACAACAACTTATGGTATGGACATAAACAATTTCGCGTCAGCACAATTATCGTCAGATTAATTTCCATCAGGTTAAGCTGTGAGTCACATCAAAGTGATTTAAATAACGTATGATTTGATATATCAGCTGATTTTTTGTTGTAGGTTATGTTGTAAAACAACTGTTTTAACACTTAGTTTGAGTTACATTAGTTATTGAACATTTTTAAAGAAAAAGTTTGTTATTAAATAGTTTTATTCAGTTAATAAATATATTAATTTATTTAAATTTTGATAAATCTCAATACAATCGTTGAAAATTTTGCAAAATTATTAGTTGTAATATGTCATTTGTAGTTTGGTGTTAAATATAAAAAAATGTATTATTGTTTCTTATATTACAAAAAAATGTTTATGTAATTTCTCACTACGGAAAATAAATTTATTTCTCATTCAAAGTTTCTCCAGAGGTGGCTGCAAAAGTTTTCACATCTTTCATTACACAAACTATTTTCTTATGCAAACATAAAATATCTTTTGTTTATAAAGAGCGTTTTTTTTTTTAAGAAGTTGAAACTATTTTGTCTAAGAAATAACAATTTTTTGTAATAGAATCTATTTACTTTTTAAAAAACGAAATGCTGACGTTTAAATAAAAGCCGGACATTGCTGAATCAGCGTGCCACATAGGAATGCCTAACAAATAACAGATGTTTACAAAGAACTGTCTCTTTGTCATTCAGGATTACCCTACAATTGAAATAGGGAAATATAATGAACCTTATAGGGAATGTTTTAATAATTTATTACAGTTTAGCAAAGTTTAAAAGGTTTAGTGATTGCGGATGGAGTCCGTTTTAATCCTTTCAATTTAGATTTAAGCGCCCAGATTTAATAATAATCAATTTTACTCTCCGCTCCCTTTCGTCTTCCTTCCTTTACATGTCTGCAAAGTATTAACAAAACATTTTTTGTGTGCCATGCACGGCCAAAGCGTAAAGGTTTGGTGGCAAGAAATAAAGTTAAAACCATTTAGATACATAGTTACTTAACTTAACCTTAAAAGAGTCTTTAATCGTTCAACTTTTCTAATATATTTACTGTACATTCTAATCTCTAATAAGAAAGGCACAACACTCAAATAATACAGATAGTAACTTGACTATATTTGTTATTACGATTTTCTTACATTTTTATAATAAAATTCTACAATGTTGTATATTTGTATAATTTTTTAAACTGCCCCTTATTAATAAATTTAGCTTATGTTATTATTATTCACGTTATTATAGCGGTTCAATAAATTATAAAGCAGTTCTGAACTAAATAGCTTTTTAATGATTCACACACTTCTATGGCTATTACTATTTACACTTGAAAGATTTATAATAGCGTCCAAACGCTGTTTTAATTAGTTTCAATAATAGCCACTGAGTTCGCTAGTAGCATATTTAGACTTAACACGCACTGTCTCGGTTTGTCAATAAAGTTTTTACTCTTTTCATTTCATTAAAAACACTTTGATATTTGACGATCAGGAAAACCTTTACATCGACTTGCCGCCTCTAGTAATTTCTGATCGCTTTACTTGTAGAAAGTTCTAGTCCTTACGGGATAGTTGCGTTCGCTGAAGCGTGGAAGGGCCTGAAACTTACCGAACCACCTGCTATAAGTCACTGAGATACACTGACCGTTATATAGATTTATACTTAAGTTATTAGGTAATATAAAATTCTAAGATGTACACTTCGCCAAGATTCCCGAAACATTTCTTCTCAATGCACCGTTTACGCGGAAGGTTGTCGATCTAAATGGCAATTTTACCTCCGGGCACTCCATAAAGGATTTCTGTGTTTAGCGGGAAAACAATCTCCTTAGGTTCCTCAACCATGGGTTCCGGCGTCTACTTTCTATGATATAAGTCGAAGTAAACACTTTCTATGATATAAGTCGAAGTAACTTTTACCTTTGCCTCTGATCACGTGATCAAAATATTGCATTTTTCTCTCTTTGATGGTAGTTTTCATTTCCTTTATTAGTTTTCTCTCTCTCTCTCTCTCTCTCTCTCTCTCTCTCTCTCTCTCTCTCTATATATATATATATATATATATATATATATATATATATATATATATATATATATGCCAATCTCTCTCTCTCTCTTTATATATATATATATATATATATTTATTTATTTATTTATATATAAGTATATACATAATAAGTATATAAGTACTCGTATATAAGCATATATGTTTATATATATCTTGTACAAATTTTCAATCGTTTATAAAATACTATTTATTCATCCAATCAAATTCAATTACATTTTTTAAATTTATAGTGGATGATAATTGATGTTTTGAAATATTAATTCATTAATTAAATTTATAATTAAATATTTTTAGTTTTGTGCGGGGGGAAAATATTTTACAAAAGGGGCAAGTCATGCAATATAGTTACTTTATCCCATTTGTCTCAAAATAAATGACTATATATGATTTCATATAACAGCTGAGCTTATGTTATTGGCTGTGTCGTAGAATAGATTTTAACGCATAGGTCATGTTATTTTATTTATATTAATTGTAAATATCTAGCAAAAGTAACTAAAATAAAACTTTTCTTTGTTGACCTGAGTAGGAATTGTCTTTGTTTATATTCATCGAAATGTCTCGTGTATGGTGACCCACTATATCCCCGACATTTACAGAATCCGTCTGTATATATACAGTTAAGTTATTTCTTTCATGAACCTTATTTCTAGCTAAGCGTGTCACTCCTTGTCCCTGACTAACAGCATGCATGAGATATTTACTATAAAACAATAAACCAAATAAGCCAAAGTCATAGGAACTAAGGCTGCGGACATGCAGAGGGCAACTGGTGTCGGCAACGCAACGTAAACTTTAGTTGCTTTTTCATAGCATACAGAGTTGAAAGCACATATTTATAGTGAAGTGATAGCAACGCGACTAGCGAGTGACACAGAAACTAGAGTTGCTCGGGTCACGACATGCTGTAAACTCGTTGCTCAGTTTCTCAGTTGCCAGCAGTATTTGTTGTGTTGTGTATGCGTTTCTCAAGAGTGCTATAGTATTTAAATAATTATTATATTTATTTATATTTTTTGTGTTTCTGTTTCTTCGAATAGTGTTTTATAATAGTGCTATATCTTGTCAGAAAAACAAAATATTGCAGGTTCTGGTCATGATTTGTGTATCCAACAACTTCAAGACGATATGAATGATTACAAACCATTTTAAAATCGGCACTTGAACTATAAAATTTTATTTGTTTAAAAACTAATTTTTATTTCATTGTATTGTAACGTTATTTCTAGTTTTGCAGTTATACATAATACGAAATAGACTAATGAGCAATTAACCTTAGCTGAGTGTTATCGTTAACCTTTTTCCAGCAGAAATTTATTTCTCCATCTTTCTTAAAATATAGACAAGGACGCCATCTTCCTCTGACGATGACATTACTGACAACTAAACTAGCAACTTCATATGAGCAACTTTACTAAAATCAACTAAAGTTTACGTTGCGTTGCGATCACCAGTTGCCTTCTGTATGTCCGCAGCCTAATAATACTGTATAAATCAGAACTCACAACTCTAACAACTACAGATCACCATAACTTTTAAGCGTTTTAACATATTACGATGTACTTAGGTAAAAGAGAAATTGTTTCAGTTAATAGGGCCCTAAAGTCTTGAATATTTTATTACTAGTTATAGTTTTGAAAATTTTGAATTCCTGAAAAATTCCAATAGGCCCTAATATGTTGTTTTCTTATAAGACATGAATGTATTTTAAAAGTAAGAAAACACGTAGATAAGGCTAAAGTACAGTAATGGTTATATTATGTATGTTAAAATGGAAATAATGAAAACTTATTATTATTAGCTTAACGATTAACGATATTAGCTTATAAAAATAGGATAAATAATAGGGTAAATAAAGTAAAATCGATATTTGTAACTCAGAATAATTGTTTTGCACGTATTGTGAATTTTACTTACCCGACTATGGGTGTCTCTTCACTTTCTTCATTCCAATTATTCAACTCAAATAAATAAAATATAGTTGTTCCCTCATAAGCTGGTGCGCGATCGAACCATAGAAAACAAAAAGCTAGCCCTATTCAAAAACATTGGTTTTTGTAGTGCGTGTTGCATCAAAGGCCATCGCTAAGAAATTGTAGGCGTTGTGGTCGTTTAGAAACCTGATATAAGTAAATTTGTTCAAAACTTTATGTAAATACCTTGGTTAATACAACAAATCAAATAAAATAATATTTATAGCGGGATAGTTGTTAAAATTTACATTATTGTAATATAAATACTATACCTCATATTATAATGTTTGTGGAACGGTCTTTTGCTTCCTCTACCCTTCCCCCGCCTATGCTCGCCCTTCGTGGTCACGCGCTAGCTTAGGTGTGACCAGCTATACTTACTAAACTTATTTCTTTAAACAGTTTGGTAGGTTTAATACGTCTTCATAATCTGCAATTTTCCTTCACAATTAAAGATACGTTCTAAACAGGAATAAATAAATAAAAGTAGGGAACAATAGTTTTTGAAAAATGCGATCCTAACTTCAACGCACCAACAAGTGTGTAAAATGAATGTCTCTTTATAAAGTAGAACATAATTTTATCAAACATTTAATTAATATGTATTCCTGCTTTTTTACAAACTAGCAACATTGTATTGTTTTAAATAAATGTTACAATATTTGTTCAATTCTCTGGAATATTTGTAGAGAAAATAGTGTTCGCCTCTTCATACAGTCGAACCTTCTACCTTGTTAAAGAATACAGGGGATTGACACTATATCGAACATGAGTAATCGATACTTGTCAAAATCAGGCCAAATAATTTGATTCGCTCTTCGTTACAAACACTCCGGAAATATGGTCTTAATAGGATAGACTATGTTTTCAAACGAATCTAGATTCATTTAAATTGAACATTGAAACTAGAAAAAAAGGCTGAGTTTATGGAAAACGGCGTGTTACTGAGATTCTTTTTAATTAAAATTTCTTGGAAGGTTGAAGTTTTCTGCAAAAACCCAACTGGCATTTCTAGGTCGTGTTCGAATCGAGGCATCATACACGTAATCATGACATGTCGTGGCTGATTACGTATTGGAACGTTCCCGTCTTGTGTCACACGCTTGGCTTTATAAGACGGAATTTTATGACGGAACACACACACACACACACACACACACACACACACACACACACACACACACACACACACACACACACACACACACACACAACACACACACACACACACACACACACACACACACACACACACACACACACACACACACACACACACACACACACATACACTCACACACACACATACACTCACACACACACACACACACACACACACACACACACACACACACACACAACACACACACACACACACACACACACACACACACACACACACACACACACACACACACACACACACACACACACATACACTCACACACACACATACACTCACACACACACACACAACACACACACACTCACACACACACACACACACACACACACACACACACACACACACACACACACATACACTCACACACACACATACACTCACACACACACACACACACACACACACACACACACACACACACACACACACACACACACACAACACACACACACACACACACACACACACACAACACACACACACTCACACACACACACACACACACACACACACACACACACACTCACACACACACATACACTCACACACACACACACACACACACACACACACACACACACACACACACACACACACTCACACACACTCACACACACACACACACACACACACACACACACACACACACACATACACACACACACAGACACACACACGCACACACACACACACACACACACACACACACACACACACACACACACACACACACACGCATACACACACACACACACACACACACTCACACACACTCACACACACACACACACACACACACACACACACACACACACACACACACACACACACACACACACACACACACACACACACACACACACACACACACACACACACACACACACACACACTCACACACACACACACACACACACACACACACACACACACACACACACACACACACACACACACACACACACACGCATACACACACACACACACACACACACACACACACACACACACACACACACACACACACACCACACCACACAGACTACGTTGCCAACTAACGAACGCAGAGCACTCCAGGTGTAAGGGCGGTAATCACTACTTTGAAGTTACAGAAACGTGTGTTTAGAACTAATGGGCTAATTTTGCGGTTTTGTTGGTCTCAGCGGAGACGATATGTTACACAGAGCTATGGCCGCAAATAGTTAAATCTTGAAAGTCTCATTTCGTAGACAATCGTTAGTTTCATTGAATGTAGAAACAATAAAAATGTTAAAAAAAACATGAGATTTTAACTAAAGGAAAGTGGCGTGCTTTGTCCTCAGTATAAAACATCTGTTTTAGTTTTACATCCCGATAAAAAAGTATCCATTTCACGCTTTATCGACCTTCAGCGTTTTATGCTTACAAATAAACTTCCAATCATAAAACTGACAGAAATAGATTTTAAGGTTAAACATTTTATAATCAAAATACCTTTTTCTTACTGAAAAAGCTTAAAATGTTCCTGAAATAAACTCCTGTCATTTTTTATTCCGTAATGTTCATGGTTTGTCTTCTTTTTACGGAATTTGGTCGGAAAAGATACTTCGTCAGGATTATTCTTTCTCCACTCTAGCTTTCCTGATTCTGTGCAACGCATTTAGCAATGTATCGAGCTTCCGGGTGGGTAACAATGTCAACGTTACCAGTAAAGAAAGGTGGAAGTCTTTTTGTAAGTAGTTACTATCCTTGCATAAGAAGGATAGGAAGGCATTGGGAACCCAAGAAGGACCAAGAGGAGAACGTAGAACCTCTGAAAAGAAGGGAGGAAGGATATAGAGGCGATCATGACATCGTGTGCAGGTACATAGATCTTCTTACAATCGGTGTCATAAAAGAGCCTACACCCCTATCGTTGTCATAGCTAACCCCTATCGGCGTCATAGCTAACCCCTATCGGCGTCATAGCTAACCCCTATCGGCGTCATATCTAACCCCTATCGGCGTCATAGCTAACCCCTAACGGCGTCATAGCTAACCCCTATCGGCGTCATAGCTAACCTCTATCGGCGTCATAGCTAACCCTTATCGGCGTAATAGCTAACACCTATCGGCGTCATAGCTAACCCCTATCGGCGTCATAGCTAACCCCTATCGGCGTCATAGCTAACCCCTATCGGCGTCATAGCTAACCCCTATCGGCGTCATAGCTAACCCCTATCGGCGTCATAGCTAACCCCTATCGGCGTCATAGCTAACACCTATCGGCGTCATAGCTAACCCCTATCGGCGTCATAGCTAACCCCTATCGGCGTCATAGCTAACCCCTATCGGCAACATAGCTAACCACTATTGGCGTCATAGCTAACCCCTATCCGGGTGAACGGTTCTAACATTGTATAATATTCATATTTGGCAAACCCTATTGGTTTTTGCATTCTAACTAAATGTTCCCTATTTGCGTAAGTATTTAAATTCTGGCAATTTCACTTGTTTAATCTCTCCTTGATATTCGATATCAACAAGAGAATTACCTAGGCTTCCTCATGTTCATAGCGGTTGTAATTGTTAGCTAGGAATCACAAGGTCTGATAAAACAGAATTCACCCCCCCCTCAAAACATGTTAACCCATTTCGGTACTATACTTTAGTAGTTGCTTAATTCATTACCTTAAACGTATTTTTTCCATGCAAAAATTTGAGAAACTAAGTCTCCTTCACCTGTTTTCAGAGATTTTAATATTTATAGTTGGGATTTCTCTTCGAAAAGGTTTTAGCAGAGTTTGTGAAAACTCTTTTATTATTTCATTTTATAAATGTAATTGTTTTATATATTAAAACGGAGAGTGGGACCAATTCTGCAGCAAGTGAAGTAACTATAGCGCGGTGTCTGAGACTCACTTGGAACCAGTTTTTTAATAATTATTTAAAAAATTAATAAAAACGTATTCACTTTAAAATATATGGACTTGTATGAAGTGACCTTTAGTTTGATTTAAAATCGAAACATTTTTATATTCATTACACTTCCTTTACTTTCAGTTCATCCCAATACACACTAGTCAGAAGAGACAGTTAAACTGTACACGTTCTTACAAACACACACGCACACGCACGCACACACACACACACACACACACACACACACACACACACACACACACACACACACACACACACACACACACACACACACACACACACGTGCACACGTGCACACACACACACACACACACACACACACACACACACACACACACACACACACACACACACACACACACACACACACACAAACACACACACACACACACACACACACACACACACAAACACACACACACACTCACACACACACACACACACACACACACACACACACACACATACTTTTGAATTTTGTTTTAGTATTGCCCTTTTATTTTGAACCGTGTTTGCAAATTTCTTAGTGAAATACTTTTTGGGACCAAATACGTAAATATTTTACTACATAAACTAATTATATAAGATGTCAAAGACCTTTACCTATATATGTAGGTATAAATGGTAAAATAAGCACTTTCATAAACAAGAATATTTTATTTTACTTTACATTTAAAGCAAAATCTTTTCGGTGATGAATCATCGGTATTTTCATAGATCCTATAGCACCGTATAGTTCTGTGAGTACATGAGGACTCTTCATATAATGTAGTTAAGGTTTTCTTAACTACTTGATCATATAAACATTATTTCACAGAGATTATTATTGTTTATTTAATCAGACAGATTGTTATTCTTGTTATATATATATATATATATATATATATATATATATATATATATATATATATATATAACTTATATTATTATATATATAAAATAAATTGAAAATTTTTCAAAAACAAGAATACTTTTAATGTATATATTTATTCAAAGCTTTTCGCCGACAAAACCAGCATCTTCAGGAAAATAATTATCTAACAAAATATTTGTACAAAAATTAAATCATATCTGCTACAAACGACCATATGTTTATAAGTATTGCACTTTATGTAATTTTTTCTATAACATCAATGACCTTATAAATAGTTTGGTGCCTTGATCTCACCTGAATTTGTTCATCAATTAATTTGTCTTTAACTTTATGCTTATAAATCTCCAATGTTTCACATATATTCATCTTCAATCCTTTATTTAATTCCTTTATTACTTTCATATTTTCTATTTCCGGAAACTCGTGTCCATCAATAATACAATGAGTAGCTAAATTTGATTTGTATATGTTTGGTTTGATATAAGCGTTTAAATGTTCTTTGTATCTTTCTTTTAATTTCCTTTTAGTTTGTCCTACATATAATTAATTACAAGCTTGACATTTTATTTTATATACACCATTTCTTTCGTGTATATTGTTTTGATTATTGTTATTGTTTATTAAATTTTTAATTTTATTATCAGTTTTGTATATTACAAGAAAACATATCACCATATTTAATAAATAAATATATATATATATATAAATATATATATATATATATATATATATATATATATATATATATATATATATATATATATATATATATACATATATCGGTAATGTTCTTTGGCATCCTATACAATTAGTTTGTGTAGTAAGCTTAATTTGGTCTCCAGAAAGTGTTTCAATAAGAAAAATGTGCAAGTTCGGTTTATAAAAAGGGGAATACTAAAATAAAATTCAAATAGTTTACAAATAATAAAACAATTGCATTTTGGAATTTTATACGATTACAATTTAACAAATCCATTAATATTTCTAAATGCACCAGAACCAAACTCTTGAATTACTCTAATTTTAGTTTTATTCTAAACACGCGTTTGCTGTATGTAAAGTAAAAATAGACGCTATTAAATGAAGAAAAAAGTGTGGGGCTCTTGAAATAGAAAACCATAGAAATAAATAAAACCAACTATAAAAGTAAACATAGAGAATAATAAACGCTGTGGGAGAGACAGTGTTAGCTTTTTATTTCTGGATGCTTTTGTAGAAAGAATAGAAGCCTTTAAATTGTCTGGCAACGAATGCACACGACAGTTGGAATGTAGTGAGGACGGTATTGTGGGAATATTTATTAAATTTCTTTTCCACGACGAGATTTAAAGATGCAGTGTGAAAAGCAATATGTAATGTATACCGTCATTGAAACGTTTAAATGCATTGAATCTTGTCAGTTTGTATTCTTTCACGGCCTGGTAGGGTGACGTACAATTTATTGCATTCTGCTGTCGTGTCATGCTGCCTATCCCCAGAGCCAGAAGGGGTCCATATCCTTACTTGTTCACCACATGTGCACTAGTGGCATACATATAACTATTTTGAATATAAAATACTGCTAGCATTTGTACTAAAGGAGTTCTTGTTGAAACTCCATCGTGATTAACTAGTTGAACGTAAATGATAAATTCAAATATTAAAAAGTTTTAAAATAATTAACGAAATAGTTAACAATATATAACTACAAACATGAACTGACAATATTAAAATATTAAATTTTTTTTATATAGGTCTAGATTACCATTGTAAATACATACATACCTTATTGATATTTACAATGACATTGTTGATGTAAAGAGTGAATTCTCTGAAGATATCATTGAGTTCGAAACGTACAAATGTAAAACGGTTAACTTAAGATTAAGTTGTTTTAAAGTAATTGAATTTTACACACATTTTCTTAATAATACTTCCTTTTATGCGAAGAACTATTGAAAAAAATAAATATTCAAATAATTAACAAATAATTATTCACACATGTACTATATTTATATTATATTATTAAATTAATAAAATATACTTTCCCAAAGATGGCCTACTAACGTTTGCCGCTTAGAAAGGTTAAGAAAAATATTTTGTTCACTTACAGGTGACATTATCACGGTCTCCTTTGCAAAGTTGCTTACTTCAGGAGCTATTAAACTTCTCATTTTGCCAGGTAGCGAGTACCTACCTCTTTTTAACCTCAGTTGAGACAGGATGTACAGTGCGAACCATGTAACCGAGCACTTGGACGTGAGAGATTAGAAGAGGTTTCTCGTGTACTACCACTTCTTAAAACATGTTACATATTCAGAATGTTCTATACATTAACAGTTTCTGTATCCGATATGTCTACACATATTTCAAGATTATTACTTCATACCAATGTTAATTTATCATGGAATTATGTAATATTGACCGTCTTATGTAAGTCAGTGTTTTGACAGTTTTTATCATGTTTGTAAAAAAGTATTTATACCGACTCTTTACTTCCCGTCTCGACTACTGCGATCTCTCAAGGCCAAGTGCTCGGTTACTTGGTGATGCACCATGGACCATGGTAGTAGTCAGCACTATACTCTATGTTAGCGTCCGTACCACATTTCTTCCCATAATTAGATTATCAGATGATCATTATCTCCTCCTTGAACCCTAACCTGATTCTACTCCAAGCCTCCTTACCCTTTATACAAGGCAGTTTAACGAGTACACCCCTATTTATGACAAGGGGATACATTATAGGAGTACTTTATATAAGCAGCACAGCTTCAACCTGATTCCATGTGCCCTCTTATTTCAGACCATTAGGTTTCTTAAACTTTTTTTATTTTTGTATGTAAAATTAAAACTATCATCTACCAAAGATAAAGAAACATGACAGACGCAGATAAGATTAAAGTAGTCATAGAACCTTTAGTTAGAAGATAGGGTGGGCAAGTGTACGGCAAGTGTACAGGGTTGCGTACCGGAAGTATAGTGCGGCCACGTAACCGTGCACTTGGACTTGAGAGATCGCAGTAGGCGAGACGGGAGGCAAAGTGTCTGTATAGATACTTTCCTACAAACATGATATGAACTTTTAAATTACTGATTTACTTGAGATGGTCGATATTAGATAAATTAGCTTCGGTATGAAACAACAAAAATTTTTGACATATATATGTGTAGACATTTCGGATGCAAAAGCTGTTGATGTATTATACATTCTCAATATGTAACATGCTTTCAGAAGTGGTAGTACACGAGAAGTCCCGTGGGATCTCTCAGGGAAAAGTGCACGGTTACGTCGTCCGTACTATATTTACTTGCCTTGGCAGTTGAACAATTTAATGACGCACTGTCCAGCTCACGGATTTTCCAGGATTGGTGACTGAGCAACCCTTGAGATGATCACAATCCAAGACTCCAGTTTCTCATAGTGGGCATGGTAATACTACCGATTTTGTGCAGATGTGCTACGCATCCATTCGGTAGCAAAATTTACAGCTCAGATAGGTTTATAGAGCCAACTGTCTCTATGTCCCCCACTTCTTGACGGCCAATAGCTCCTTGCCGTGTTGATTGAGCCGTTTGTTAATGCAATTATGATTAAAGCAATAGATGACTATTCGATCAGCCACCTCCTTACCAAAATTGCCAACATGACTTATCCCCTGTAATTTCATCCCCTCCTGAATGAAGGTGGCATTGGGTATCTGTAGTAGACCTGACCCCTATCGGAGTTATAAAGAAGTTCTGGCCGTTTAAATATCGCGTCAGAAAGTTCAGGAATTGTATATGGCGCAATTTATATAAACACAAATTTTTCAAGTCAATTCCTCCTTGGGCAAAAAAAAAATTTTAGTTAGTTTTTATTAAATATTTACAATTAATATAAATGAAGCAACATAACCTATGCGTTAAAACATAACCTATGCTTTTATAAAGATATGTATAGGGAGAGTGTGAACTAACAGAGGGAAAGTTGAATTAAATAGGATTAAGGAACTGTAATGTACTGGGAATAGAAGAGATTGCGTCATCGCGTGACCAGTCTCACTTATCTTGAGTAAAACTGTTTTCAACCCGGGTAAGTAACAGACTCGCTCTCTACAGGCGTCTTGTCTGATAGGCCAGAAGGCTTTATAACTTCGTCTCAGCCAAGTCACTCACAATGTCTCTTTATCATTTACAAGCGTTAGTATAAGAAAGTGTTTTTCGTCTTAGAACGTAAGTAAATCGCCACATTGACGCTCTGCCTAGTTAGGGAAGCAAGCCTGATAAATGGTTTTCCCTATCTTTGAGGATTCGAAATGACTTCCCTCTCACCATGTACTCTGTAGCGCAATTACTCTCCTTGGAGAGGCTGTTTAGAACCCTAATATGCATCCTGTAAGAACAACAATCATCTGTCAATATTTATTGTTTACGAAAAATCTCGAAATGTGAAAACTATTTTAACTAGAAACTGTATTAAAATGAACAGATTCAGATAACTTTCACGAGAAAAGCGAGCTGACTTCACGAGACAAGCGAGCTGACTTTCACGAGACAAGCGAGCTGGCTTTCACGAGACAAACGAGCTGACTTTCACGAGACAAGCGAGCTGGCTTTCACGAGACAAACGAGCTGACTTTCACGAGACAAGCGAGCTGATTTTCACGAAACAAGCGAGCTGACTTTCACGAGACAAGCGAGCTGGCTTTCACGAGACAAGCGAGCTGGCTTTCACGAGACAAACGAGCTGACTTTCACGAGACAAGCGAGCTGACTTTCACGAGACAAGCGAGCTGACTTTCACGAGACAAGCGAGCTGGCTTTCACGAGACAAACGAGCTGACTTTCACGAGACAAGCGAGCTGATTTTCACGAGACAAGCGAGCTGACTTTCACGAGACAAGCGAGCTGACTTTCACGAGACAAGCGAGCTGAATGCGAAATCAAAAGGCGGTGGTGGGGCACCCTCCTGAACAGAAAGATTAAATAAACCCTTATGTAGTGAAATTATTCGATACCTACAACGCCGTTTATTACGGTGGAGTAATTGGTTCCCAGAATCGTATCAAGGTTATTAATCTTGAATTTTATCCAAAGAGGGGGCGTGGTTTGTGCTATTATCCGCCCGTATGCATTGTTGTCTAAGTACACTGTTACCGCATGACAAACACACGTTATTTCCGCAGCGGTGTATCTAAGTCCATTACAATTAAACGCTATTTGCATCGCGCAACTAGTGTTCAATGCAACTAATATAGTACTAGGTATTTTAAAAGCTACATGTTTGCTAGGTCTAATTTAAAGAAATTAACCTAATACACAATATCAAGAGCACAGTGGTACAATATATTACAATAAAAATATTGAAAAGAACCCCAATACCACAAAAATAATAAAAAATAACAAATAAAACAAGTAACTTAAGATTAAACCCTTATGTACATTTCGATGACCGTGTCATCATCATCAGAGGGTCTTGTTACAAAACACAATCTAGCACACAAGAAGTTACAAACTAGATTGTGATTTGTAACAAGACCCTCTGATGATGATGACATGGTCATCGAAATGTACATAAGGGTTTAATCTTAAGTAACTTGTTTTATTTGTTATTTTTGATTATTTTTGTGGTATTGGGGTTCTTTTCAATATTTTTATTGTAAATTAACCTAATGACAATATGTAATTATTAATAATCTTTCCATTTTAATTCGTTCTGTTTTATCAAGTGCGCCCTTTACGAGATATGCTTGCGATCTTCACAATTACCTAATTATGTGTCGGAGAATCCTCAACCATAAGCGACGGACCTACTGGTCTATTTATTTATGCCTACAACACCAGTTGATTCATGTTACTATGATTAGTCCAACTTGCAAGTCTACAAAGGCTCAACACATCCCTTTAGTCCCCTCAATCACTTCCCATTATCTTAAAATAATTCAAAATAACTTGGGAAAATACAAGTCCGCGTTTATTTACTTACTTTTATTAAATTTTATTATAGTAAAACCGTTTAAATGACGGTAATTATTTGTGTGCGTGTGTGTGTGTGTCTGTGTGTGGGGGGGCTTTCCTACCTTAATCCAAACTTAACCCTACCAATAAATACAATCCTTCAATATTCATCGTAGGATATAATATTCAAAATGTCTTGTCCTAAAAATACAAAAAAACCTCTTACAATTATAAGCCTTTTTACAATTTTACACAGTTTGTTTTGCTTTCAATTTGAATCATTCAGCGTCATCAAATTAAGAGATATTACTAACTTCAGTTAGATAATTATTTTCCTGAAGATGCTGGTACTATTTTATCAGCGAAAAGCTTTGAATAATATATGCAATAAAAGTATTCTTGTTTTTGAAATATTTTTCATTTATTACATATATATATTTCATTACCAGAATAATATTATCTAAACTGGATTAAACTCTTATTATCTTAAGATTCATTATCAGCATTCTCTAGAGCTGTTAAACTAAGGCATGACAACAGCTAGTACTCGATTGACGCGTCTATTTAACGTAGAACTTGCTTCTTCTAATTGGATAAATTCTTATTTTAAACTCTCTGTCAACCCCTCTTTCTTGTATTTGTTGTAGAAGAATCTCTGCGTCTTAAAAATGTCTTAGAAACCATTTCTGACAAACCGTTTTTTAAAAGTCATTTACTCATCGTTAAAAATTAACCAAAGAAAACATTTCTACATTTAACAAACACTATAACGGAATAGGTAAGCACTGTGAATTCTAAGCAGACTAAGGTTAGCTTTAATAGTTGCTAACCATGGAACACTAATAGGCCAAATTGACGAGGCTTTTACCCGCCGCGCCGCATGAAAGTGCCTTTAGTAAATGAAATGAACTGAAGCGTTATTAAGGGGAAAAGAATTTGACAGCGGCATTGATGAATGATTTATAGCTATGCGGGCTTATCCAAGTTGGTAAGACTAACACAACTCGCGGTCTTTAGATGGGGTTAATTGTAAGGGGAGGAAAACTTAAACTTCGCTTAAACTTCAGATTTAGCTGCTTCAGACCCGCAATGATAAGTGGGGTTTGTGGCGCGACGTCGAATCACAGTTATAAACTATTTTAAGTCCACTTGGCAACAAGTTTATGTTTACCACCAAAATTCTCTTGTAAGCGCAGGAAGTAAAGTAATCACAATAAAAAACGTTATATGAACCTACACTTTTTAAAATCAATTCCTACTTAGGTAAAAACAAATTATTTTAGTTTCATTTTATTCAATAACTACAATTATTACAAATAAAGTAATATAACCTTTGCGTTAAAACAGTGGCTATACCACATAACCTGACATAAAATCAGTTTCTTTATGAAATCATATGTTGTCACTTATTTTAAGCCAAATGGGACAAATGGAACTGAAATCATATGTTGTCACTTATTTTAAGCCAAATGGGACAAATGGAACTGAAATCATATGTTGTCACTTATTTTAAGCCAAATGGGACAAATGGAACTGAAATCATATGTTGTCACTTATTTTAAGCCAAATGGGACAAATGGAACTGAAATCATATGTTGTCACTTATTTTAAGCCAAATGGGACAAATGAAACTGAAATCATATGTTGTCACTTATTTTAAGCCAAATGGGACAAATGGAACTGAAATCATATGTTGTCACTTATTTTAAGCCAAATGGGACAAATGGAACTGAAATCATATGTTGTCACTTATTTTAAGCCAAATGGGACAAATGGAACTGAAATCATATGTTGTCACTTATTTTAAGCCAAATAGGACAAATGGAACTGAAATCATATGTTGTCACTTATTTTAAGCCAAATGGTACAAATGGAACTGAAATCATATGTTGTCACTTATTTTAAGCCAAATGGGACAAATGGAACTGAAATCATATGTTGTCACTTATTTTAAGCCAAATGGTACAAATGGAACTGAAATCATATGTTGTCACTTATTTTAAGCCAAATGGGACAAATGGAACTGAAATCATATGTTGTCACTTATTTTAAGCCAAATGGTACAAATGGAACTGAAATCATATGTTGTCACTTATTTTAAGCCAAATGGTACAAATGGAACTGAAATCATATGTTGTCACTTATTTTAAGCCAAATGGGACAAATGGAACTGAAATCATATGTTGTCACTTATTTTAAGCCAAATGGTACAAATGGAACTGAAATCATATGTTGTCACTTATTTTAAGCCAAATGGTACAAATGGAACTGAAATCATATGTTGTCACTTATTTTAAGCCAAATGGTACAAATGGAACTGAAATCATATGTTGTCACTTATTTTAAGCCAAATGGGACAAATGGAACTGAAATCATATGTTGTCACTTATTTTAAGCCAAATGGTACAAATGGAACTGAAATCATATGTTGTCACTTATTTTAAGCCAAATGGGACAAATGGAACTATATTGCATACCTTGCCCCTTTTTGTAAATGGTTTTTACTCCCATATGAAACAAAATTAATTAATTCAATTTAATTATTTGAATTTAATTTGAAAAAAAATCTTTATTAACATCTAGGGTCATTCACTACAAGTTAAAAAAATTTATTTGTTTTTGAACTCGAGTAGATAAATACAAAAAGTTTTTTATTAACGATTTTAAATATGAAATACACACACACGCACACACGTATGTGTATATATATGTATATGTATATATATGTGTGTGTATATATATATATATATATATATATATATATATATATATACATAAATAATAGCTAGAGTGTGAACTAATAGAAGGAATTAAAAAACATAAATACAATTCACGAAGAAAAACTGAGAAATAAATCAATATGAATCAAGTAATTGAGAAATACAATTCATTTGTTGCGTGGTTTGGCATATTAATATCTGTTATTTTGTCTTGTAACCTAGCAATATATAGTTGAATTTCTCTCGAGGTATCTATGTATACAGCAATATAGACAATAAAAACTATAATTATTGCCTTGCGTCAGGAAAGCCCTTAAGTTGTCAAAATACTTTTAGGTTGCAATCATCAGCGATTATTCGAATAATCAGATTGTACGTCACTGAAGACGGCAACGTAGTGGGCAACACACGTCTGACGACGTTGGAAACGTGTTGGCAATTAGTCTAAGTGTTTAATATGTTTTTATTATAAAGGCGGCGCTGAGCTATATAACTAATTAATAATAGAGTGTTAGCTAGAAAATCAAATTCCTTCGCTCAGAAACACTCGCGCGCGTACGCACACGCACTTTGGTCTTACTTTACTCACATCATTTTATGGAATGTATTACAATTAAAACCTAATAACAGTATACTGAAATTTTTGAACTAAAAACGTCTATAGCGACGCCTACAAAAACCTATTGGATGGACGTAAACTTAACATTTCGCGATAATATAATTTCCGTCAGGTTACGCTACGAGCAGTTCAAGGTTTTAAATGATAACATATGATTTCATATATCAGCTGATTTTATGTTGTAGGTTATGTTGTCAAACAGCTGTTTTAACGTTTAAATTATGCTACACATTATTTATTGAAATTGTTAACGAAAAAGGTTTAAATTAAATAGTTTTGATCAGTTAAGAAATGTATTAATTCATTTAAATTTTGATAAATCTCAATACGCATAATTGAATATGACGATAACAATAGTTGTGACAAACGTTTAGGTAATTTCTCATTACACAAAATTAAATGTTTTTTTCAATTCAAAATTTCTGTGACCTGGCTATAAAGGCATTCACTTCTGGCCCCCCTCGAATGTCATGACAAATCTTTTTGTTATTGTTTTACAGCTGATTGATTTTGCATATTTAATTAAATACAGTTTTCTATCCAGGTGTATTTCCGTATGTTTATGTAATTTTTATATTGTTTAATTAAATTTAAATATTATTTTCAATTTCACACTAAGAACTGTGTTAAAAGTTTCATTCAAAACGAATAAAAACAAATCTATTTTTAATTTATAAGTGAACAATTAAAACAATTAAGATGATTGCACCATCTGACCAAACTACAAAATGCAACCGAGAGCAATGTTACGGACACGCGCAAGCCTTGCTCCGCTCGATGCATTGCAACACGCAACAGTGGCGCATTTATCAAATAAATATTTGCCTATCACTTATAGCACTCTGTGTTCTGGAAATAGCCTTTTCCGATTTGCTTGAAAGGTTGGCACTTGAGAAGGACATATAGTCTGTTATTTTCTGTGTTGTTGGTAAATGATGACGACTGAGTTTTTACTAGAGGCCGAGATAATCGTATTACTAAAATTCTCAACACGGAAAATATTATTTTATGGTAATTTCACACCAAATTTAACTCAACTACTGAGAAATATTAGAAAAACACGGTCTCACAAAAAGTAATTTATTTTTCATAGGCGTTTCAATGACAAAGGTTTCTGATGTGCAACATTACAAGTTTCCATTACAATTGAAGTATTTTGTTTAAATAAATAAATTAAATTATACAATATTTTATTAAACTGTTGACTAAAATTTTAATATTTTTTTGTTTGTTTTAAATTGTTGTAGTGAGTGTATTTGTATTTTATATGCGTAATTAAAAACAATGTAACAATGAACACATTCAGGCTTGATAGGGGCAACAAACTAGTTGCAGAGACGTTTTAATAATTAAATGAAGTTCTTTGAGTCGATATTCAACCGGTTAGTCATTAGCTTATACAAATTATCGTCAGCTTTTATCGCACGGAAAGAGTTGGCTCTGGATAAATTAATTAAAACTGAATAACACAAAACCTTTGCATGCATGTGACGAAATGTCTTGACACTTACTACGCAACGCCTACCCTTGGCAGTAGAGCGATTTGGTGACGCACTGACCAGAAGGTGGGACGCTGTAGTGTTGGGCCCGGTCCAGGGCTATGTAATCCAGGAGGTCTTCGGCGTTCATGACCACACAGCATACACTCCAGGGTCAGCAGCATGAATGCAGTGGAGGTGCGCAGCAAGGTAGTCATGACCAGTCTTCTAAATGCTGCAACGCTAACAGCTCCAGGGAGGTTATGATTAATCGTTCATAACGAAAAGAGAAACTAACCACTGCACGAAATCAGACGGGTAGCTTGCTTAGCGCTGTTGACAAGTACTGAACCGTCATGGCTAGGTATGGTCGAACGTAGCTTACCCCAGAGCACTAGTTGGCAACCCTGAGCTAACAGTGTTGTCTAGTTAAAGCGTCGGGCTGTCAGTATCGCCTGACTGTTAATCGTCTCTCGCTAGTCTACAAGCGACATTATTTAAAAGTAACAATTATATTAAACAATATATAATTTTCCTTGTAAATGAGACTTGGAGGTTAATACATAATACTGACTATTCTGACCCTCACGTGGCAACGTTGTATTTTTGTCCACCCGCCCGATTTCGTGCAGTGGACTATATAATGAGTATAGGTGGGCAATCAATGGAATAAAAATGTATTTACTTCTTTAATAGAATTAAAACTTCAGTCTAGATAGCTTAGTGACGAGGGAGAATGTTTGTAAGTAGGTGGAAGTAATACTCATTCCTATAAAGGTGATTGGGGAGATGTTAGGTATCAGGAGAGTGCGTGAGCCTCTAGGCCGTAAGGGAGGTAAAAGCATTACCTCTCGGTTTCGTATGGAGGTCCCTATTCCTCACACCTTCGTATAGATAGCTTAGTGACGAGGGAGAATGTTTGTAAGTAGGTGGAAGTAATACTCATTCCTATAAAGGTGATTGGGGAGATGTTAGGTATCAGGAGAGTGCGTGAGCCTCTAGGCCGTAAGGGAGGTAAAAGCATTACCTCTCGGTTTCGTATGGAGGTCCCTATTCCTCACACCTTCGTATAGATAGCGTAGTGACGAGGGAGAATGTTTGTAAGTAGGTGGAAGTAATACTCATTCCTATAAAGGTGATTGGGGAGAAGTTAGGTATCAGGAGAGTGCGCGAGCCTCTAGGCCGTATGGGAGGTAAAAGCATTACCTCTCGGCTTCGTATGGAGGTCCCTATTCCTCACACTTTCGTGTAGGTAGCTTAGTGACGAGGGAGAATGTTTGTAAGAAGGTGGAAGTAATACTCATTCCTTTAAAGGTGATTGGGGAGATGTTAGGTATCAGGAGAGTGCGTGAGCCTCTAGGCCGTAAGGGAGGTAAAAGCATTACCTCTCGGCTTCGTATGGAGGTCCCTATTCATCACACCTTCGTATAGATAGCTTAGTGACGAGGGAGAATGTTTGTAAGTAGGTGGAAGTAATACTCATTCCTTTAAAAGTGATTGGGGAGACGTTAGGTATCAGGAGAGTGCGCGAGCCTCTAGGCCGTAAGGGAGGTAAAAGCATTACCTCTCGGCTTCGTATGGAGGTCCCTATTCCTCACACTTTCGTGTAGGTAGCTTAGTGACGAGGGAGAATGTTTGTAAGTAGGTGGAAGTAATACTCATTCCTTTAAAGGTGATTGGGGAGATTTTAGGTATCAGGAGAGTGCGCGAGCCTCTAGACCGTAAGGGAGGTAAAAGCATTACCTCTCGGCTTCGTATGGAGGTCCCTATTCCTCACACCTTCGTATAAATAGCGTAGTGACGAGGGAGAATGTTTGTAAGTAGGTGGAAGTAATACTTATTCCTTTAAAGGTGATTGGGGAGATGTTAGGTATCAGGAGAGTGCGCGAGCCTCTAGGCCGTAAAGGAGGTAAAAGCATTACCTCTCAGCTTCGTATGGAGGTCCCTATTCCTCACACTTTCGTGTAGGTAGCTTAGTGACGAGGGAGAATGTTTGTAAGTAGGTGGAAGTAATACTCATTCCTTTAAAGGTGATTGGGGAGATGTTAGGTATCAGGAGAGTGCGTGAGCCTCTAGGCCGTAAGGGAGGTAAAAGCATTACCTCTCGGCTTCGTATGGAGGTCCCTATTCATCACACCTTCGTATAGATAGCTTAGTGACGAGGGAGAATGTTTGTAAGTAGGTGGAAGTAATACTCATTCCTTTAAAAGTGATTGGGGAGACGTTAGGTATCAGGAGAGTGCGCGAGCCTCTAGGCCGTAAGGGAGGTAAAAGCATTACCTCTCGGCTTCGTATGGAGGTCCCTATTCCTCACACTTTCGTGTAGGTAGCTTAGTGACGAGGGAGAATGTTTGTAAGAAGGTGGAAGTAATACTCATTCCTTTAAAGGTGATTGGGGAGATGTTAGGTATCAGGAGAGTGCGTGAGCCTCTAGGCCGTAAGGGAGGTAAAAGCATTACCTCTCGGCTTCGTATGGAGGTCCCTATTCATCACACCTTCGTATAGATAGCTTAGTGACGAGGGAGAATGTTTGTAAGTAGGTGGAAGTAATACTCATTCCTTTAAAAGTGATTGGGGAGACGTTAGGTATCAGGAGAGTGCGCGAGCCTCTAGGCCGTAAGGGAGGTAAAAGCATTACCTCTCGGCTTCGTATGGAGGTCCCTATTCCTCACACTTTCGTGTAGGTAGCTTAGTGACGAGGGAGAATGTTTGTAAGTAGGTGGAAGTAATACTCATTCCTTTAAAGGTGATTGGGGAGATTTTAGGTATCAGGAGAGTGCGCGAGCCTCTAGACCGTAAGGGAGGTAAAAGCATTACCTCTCGGCTTCGTATGGAGGTCCCTATTCCTCACACCTTCGTATAGATAGCGTAGTGACGAGGGAGAATGTTTGTAAGTAGGTGGAAGTAATACTTATTCCTTTAAAGGTGATTGGGGAGATGTTAGGTATCAGGAGAGTGCGCGAGCCTCTAGGCCGTAAAGGAGGTAAAAGCATTACCTCTCAGCTTCGTATGGAGGTCCCTATTCTTCACACTTTCGTGTAGGTAGCTTAGTGACGAGGGAGAATGTTTGTAAGTAGGTGGAAGTAATACTCATTCCTTTAAAAGTGATTGGGGAGACGTTAGGTATCAGGAGAGTGCGCGAGCCTCTAGGCCGTAAGGGAGGTAAAAGCATTACCTCTCGGCTTCGTATGGAGGTCCCTATTCCTCACACTTTCGTGTAGGTAGCTTAGTGACGAGGGAGAATGTTTGTAAGTAGGTGGAAGTAATACTCATTCCTTTAAAGGTGATTGGGGAGATTTTAGGTATCAGGAGAGTGCGCGAGCCTCTAGACCGTAAGGGAGGTAAAAGCATTACCTCTCGGCTTCGTATGGAGGTCCCTATTCCTCACACCTTCGTATAGATAGCGTAGTGACGAGGGAGAATGTTTGTAAGTAGGTGGAAGTAATACTCATTCCTTTAAAGGTGACTGGGGAGATGTTAGGTATCAGGAGAGTGCGCGAGCCTCTAGGCCGTAAGGGAGGTAAAAGCATTACCTCTCGGCTTCGTATGGAGGTCCCTATTCATCACACCTTCGTATAGATAGCTTAGTGACGAGGGAGAATGTTTGTAAGTAGGTGGAAGTAATACTCATTCCTTTAAAGGTGATTGGGGAGATGTTAGGTATCAGGAGAGTGCGCGAGCCTCTAGGCCGTAAAGGAGGTAAAAGCATTACCTCTCAGCTTCGTATGGAGGTCCCTATTCCTCACACTTTCGTGTAGGTAGCTTAGTGACGAGGGAGAATGTTTGTAAGTAGGTGGAAGTAATACTCATTCCTTTAAAGGTGACTGGGGAGGTATCAGGAGAGTGCGCGAGCCTCTAGGCCGTAAGGGAGGTAAAAGCATTACCTCTCGGCTTCGTATGGAGGTCCTTATTCCTCACACCTTCGTATAGATAGCAAAAGGACCCGAAGGTAATATAACGCTAGGCCCAAGAAGCTATACGAAGTCCATAACATTTAATCTATTTATTCAAAACAATCTCGCTTTTCCTATAAATCGATAACAAAACTAAAGTCGATCTTTGAAGCTATCGAACTATCTGAAATATGTATTGTACTAAACCTATATTTTAAAAACCTCTTTGATTGTTTTATTATTCCTTGAATTTATTTCACTACGATTATATTTATTGATTTATGAAAGTATTAGAATTATTGAAATATACTTAAACGCCTAAATATATTATACTGATATTTTACTCTTGCCTGTAGTTACACTTACGTTGATGGCGTTGACAGTGGGACACACATCTCCTCAATAACCAAAAACATAAGTTTTACTAAAAGCAAATGTAACACACTTATACAGTATATGTTCAAGTGTTTTTCCTTCTATTAGCTTATACTATCTTTATACATATCTTGTACAAATTTTCAATTGTTAATAAAATACGTTTTATTCATCCAATCAAGTTCAAATACATTTTTTTAACCTATAGTGGATGATAATTGGTGTTAATAAAGTTTTTCCAAATATTTATACAATAACTAATTATAAAAATTTGGGGGGCTTAGCGGGATTCGAACTGATAGTGTTCGAGTTCGGTGTCTAGCCAGTAATCTACTGTTATATTAGAAGGTACTGGTCTAGCGCGCTTTGGCACTGAGCCTACTTTCCAATACCTAGACATTCATTTCTCAAAGATGTATGTGAACTGCACTACCTGAAACTGTTGCCATGGTTACCACACAATATCATAAATAATGCTGTAAGGTTAAAATGAATGTAAATAATAAAACAACCTGGAAATAAGCAAACCATAATAAAATATTTCTTTCTTGACCTCAGTAGAAATTTCTTTTTATATTCCTTGTTATTAAAATTAGTAGCCCAAGTGTAGATAAAAAAATATAACATTGAAATATATTATGTATTTCATTTTAGCTTGTTTGTCTGTAAGTTTGGTCAACGGAGAAATTTTAAAAATAACTTGAAGTTACTTGGGCCTAATTTTTAAAAAATGAATAAAACCTCCAACCACAGATAAAATTTAGGTTAATTTTAAATTTGTATGTACATTTCAATTCAGAGTCATCTTCAGAGAAATTTGTTACAAAAGTACTTCTTTTTATGACAAATATTCGTAGAAACAAATATATTTGTGGCTCAGAAGTTTTATTAATTTTAATTAAAAATTTAAAAGCTTTGAACATTTAGATTCTTTATAGTTATAAATAGAAAATATCCGAATACTCAGTTATTTGTAAAATTAGTGGCGTTTTAGTTTAACAGAAATGTTTCTATTAAAATATGTTGAATATAAAGCTCATTTATTTAATTTTTACTGATTAATTATGTTTAATATTTTATCTGGTTTCAATTAATGGATAATTTAATATAACGAATATGTTGTAAGAATGGAAATATATAATACATCGTATGAAAACTCTGTAAAATACTTGGGCTCTGAAGAAACTGATTCAGTCAAAGTTTTACACAAACTATAGGAAATCTCTTGCGATGCAAATTTAGTTTTGCACTTATATGAGTCCGTCTTGGATGTGAGCAAAGTTGTTCAATAAGAATATTCCGAAGTGAGTTTCCGATTCTGACAACTTCTACTCTTCCATCACAATCGAGACTTCAGTAGTGACTAGATACAAAGTGTAATCGTGAACAAATTAGTTTTGTCAAAGTAATGTTATTTGGAAAATCTCTAACAATAAACGTTTTTATTTGATTTAAAAAGTAAATTAATGAAATAAGTTCGTCTATATTTTTTATTTAATCTGCATTAAATTGTTACTAAACAACAGAGTTGGATATACAGCACAATCATGCGTTATTAGTTACATAGATATAACTGAATAAAAGAGTGTTCAAACATGGCCTAGATTGTTTGGAGAGAAAACACACACACACACACACACACTCACACATACACACACACACACACATACATACACACACACACACACACACACACACACACACACACACATACATACACACACACACACACACACACACTATTTCATTTGTTTTTTTTAAATTTTTACAAACTAATTGTTTTGTTAATGCTATATACAGTATTTGTATTTGGTGTTTTTCTGTTACTCGGAAGTGTTTTTTTTGAGGATATATGTTGTACGCAAAGCTATTAATGTATCTTTAAGGATAACAATTTAGATATAGTCCTGTAAATAATAAATAAATTATCAGGATACTCCACGTGTAAGATAAAGCCCATCCGAGCTTCTGGCATAACTGATAACAGCAAGCTATTATCAGAAACATCTGTTTAATACTTTATAACAATAGAACCAGCCTACTACTGCAAACACTTTAAGTAGCTTATGTAATGTTAGATATAAGGTTTTTGTAACGATGGTATTTACTAAACGTCAAAATAACATTTATTTTATAAAATATTAAGTCAAAAATAAAATTGTTTACAAAATAATCATAAATTCAAACATACATATACACACATATACATATATATAAATTTCTCAAATGGCTTAAAAACTTTCACGTCTTTATAGGCCGTTGAAATTTTCTGTAAAAACGTTTTTTGGAGCAATTGGATTGGAATAAAATTAAGGAATGCATTTTATCGGGAAGTTTTTGCAGCGTGATCATGATTTTGTTTTTGTCCTTCATAAACATCACATACATATGTGCAGTATATATATGTACGTAGATTTATTGGTAGCCTATATTATATATAAAATGCACAATATTATATGTATTTACAGTATATGTAGAGTATTATATGAATAGATGTAAGTATATATATATATATATATATATATATATATATATATATATATATATATATCAATCAGAAACAACTAAGGTTATTCAAATACAAGATTTATTTATTAATTTTTATTTAAAGCTTTCTTCAACATTGAAACGCGTATGAGAAAAAAGTTAACGAAGTAGATTGATATTCTATGTCATTTAATAAATCAAATTATATATATGTAAAGTAGATTCAATAAACAATATATGAATACAAATTTTTAGCAGTTTTTTCACTTTTTAGCCTGGCGCAAAGTTTTCTTTTCATCGTACTTTTTCACCGTAGTTTTGCTTTCCAAAGCGGAAAATGTCGTTTTTCCCGCAAGGAGTTTTTACTTCGACTATTTAATAAAAGTTACGCAAGTGTTTTAAACCCGAATGTACTAGCCTCTACGTCATTATGTCGCAAATAAACAGCCCTCGAGGGTTGTGAAACTCCCAGTCACGCCAGATTGTACGCTAATTGTACGCTTCTATTTACGTCGAGACCACAAATTTAGCTGTGCTTCCTTGATAACATACCTATTCATGTTTCGTTAATGAAAATTGAATCAATCATTGGCGAAGTTTATTTGTTAAAAATACATTTGTAGGTTTAAATTACTTTTTACAATGAACGGACAGTTTTTATCGCGTTATAAATCTGTTCCTATTTTACTTAGAATATTTTAGCCTGTATTACGCACTTGCAAGCCTTGTCGTGGAGGCTTAAATTAGGCGGATCCTTTGCTTGAGACTTAATTGAATAAATTCTCAGAATAAAGTCTTCAAGAGAACATCATCTGGACGAAGCTATCATGGCTTGAGCAGGTAGTGACGGCGCACCCCTGAGTGTAAGAAGGTAGAAGTAATGCAAGGGCAATTGTAGCGTTAGTAACATCAACAAAAGTTGATTTTATATTTTTAACATTTGCGTTTATGTATTAAGTATAATTTATAACATTTATAAAAAACAAATATTTGTCAAGATAACGCAGTGTGATATTTCAGTAGAAATATTGTTGCACTTATTTATGATATTAAACTTTATTACATGTAATTATGTTCCCAACTCTATCACTAAAGCAAACACTCCTAGTATCACATATCTTTTTAATATGTTTGCTAAATATTTAGGTATATTGAATTTTGGAAATTTTATATAATTAAATTAGGTACTTGATATACCATAATTAATTTGAATACATTCATGTGTTAAGGATTGATGTAATATAGATTTATTTTTAAACCCAGGCTTTCTCGTAATTATAACTAACAATGTAACTATAACATTAAACAAAATAGTAAATGAAAAATTTACTAGTTGCAGCTGTAAATTTGTGGTAGTGTCACTGATGATGACATAGGTCATTGAAATGTGATAACGTATATAGTTTTGTAAGTTAGTGCGCAGTCATTTATATGTTTATAGTAAATAAAAGATCATCAATAAATAATAATAATAAAATTATTAATTAACTATTATCAGCATCTAATAAAAAATAAATAAAATATTGGGAATGTGAAATTATTAATATACTCATCTTCGTTTTTGACAGGAATATTTCTATATGTTTGGGTACATTTTTCTGCCATTCCTAACTTTTCGATATTCTCTTTTGTTGACGCGTTTCGGATTAAACCATTTTCAAAACTCAAATAGTACTCACTATAGGAAGTACTATTGAAGTTTTGAAAATGGTTTTAATCCGAAACGCGTCAACAAAAGAGAATATCGAAAAGTTAGGAATGGCAGAAAAATGTACTCAAACATATATTGGGATTGTGTTTTTATCTGCATTTATTTACTATTTTAGTTGGGGCTATAAAAATATTTATTCTGTATGATTGGTTTTGCTGCACAAACGTTTTCGGACGCCCCATTGTTTTATTGAGCTATATTTTATATAAATTTGTGCCTAGTATTACAATAAAACTGAACATGTACCATAGTAATTATATAATAAATGTTTACACTTACAAGTATTGCCTTAGGCAGACTACAGTAGTGTGAAAATCCACAACACGGTAAAGGAAACAAAACAAGTTGGAATGTGTATGACGATTTACTTTTATTGTAGGCCTATATATTTAATAGAGTGTATATAATATACTAGCGTGTATATATATATATATATATATATATATATATATATATACACACACTGAAACGGTCTGAACCAACGTTTCAATTAAAAAAATTAATAATTTCCTATTTTTTTAAATAACAATTTTAATATTTAAATAATAAGGTTTTAATTTATGGTATAATAAACATAGTAAAGAGTCAAGAAGTCAGTAAAATTTTGAATACGTAATATTGAGACAAATTAAAAATTATAATAGCATGTAACTGTAATAACTAACTAAATTTGACAAACGAGAGTGAAGTGAAAAATTTCTAAGTGTCGAAAAATGCTAACTTGAGAACTAGACCACGTAGAACTATCATCGACATTTTGAAATGGCCAGAAAAATCCATAATAAACAGTAGTGAAAACAGTATTGAAAAAACTCAAATAACAAAAAAGTTACAACCATTTTAAAATAAGACATTTTTCAGTGTTCTAAAACAGATAACAAAATTATGCAGGTTAAAACTAATACTAATGAAAATTTTCATTCCTGATGATGTTGGTACTGTTTGCCAACGAAAAGCTTTGGATATAAATTAATAAATATTCTTGTATTTGAATAACCTATGTTGTTTTAAATTATTAAACAAGAAAACGTATTATATATATATATTGTAACACTCTTAAAAATAAGGTGTTACATATAAATTCATTTATATATTTGATTTTTATTTAATAATTATATCGTTCCAATACAAAAGAAAATTTTTGTTTCTTGGTGCACTTTGTAAGCTAGCATAGATAGTAGCGCCCCTAGCGGGTAAAAATGTAAAATATCGTACGAGTAGTAACTTAGCCCAATTACCACATCACCCCATGTGACGCAAGCATGGTCTGATATCGCCAGATCCAATGCACCAATCGAAAAATTCGAAATAATAATCGAGGGTGGGATTGTTCCGGTAGCTTGCCCCTTCAGAAGGCCCACTTCTCCAAAAGTCTTTGAACGAGACGGACGTATGGCACTTTCGGACATAACTTAGAAATTTATAAGCTTCCAGTATTCAAAATTTTAGATGTCAAGGCCGGTACCGAATTTTATTAACGCAACAAAAGAAGAAGTCAGAAGCGATAATTTATGTTTTTCAAACGAGTAAATGTTTATATAATTTTTGTTTAAGTGCGCGGATTTGCAAGAGCGATGTGTTAAGTGTTTAGTGATTCCAAAAGCCATGGGCAATCTTTAATATGTTTTAAAGTGTTTTATTAGTGCACAACCAGGTACGTTTTAGATAATAACAAAGAAAATGTATTTTAATGTTAAATAAGTAGAATTTTAATTGATAAACGGTTAACACATGAACGGTAGAAATTGTCCTTCGAATATTCATTTCTAAAAATCCAATTGAAAATATTAAGTTACTATCTTGTCGATATATATATAAATTTTAAAGTTCAATAAGTAATTCAAATGTATGGAATAACTAGCAGTAATTAAAAGTAAATTACTCGACACATTGCTGTCTTTTGTTCTATTGTAATTGGCCATTGATTAATAAATTGTATAACTATGTAATTTAAAACTTTAAATTTTCATTCCCAAGTAACCTAGTCCGTTACAAATGCGCCACTCTGCTAGTTTTGTTTGTTCCTAAAATCAACTGTTACAAATGCGCGACTCTGCTAGTTTAATTTTCAACTGTTACAATATATATATATTTATAAACGACAACCTTGTATATTAATATAGAACCTTAATTTAATGATACAAAAGTGATTTAACTTGTTTCAGTAACAACTATGTGTAATTATACTACCTATTAACTATGATTCAATTGTTAAGATATTGTATGTATTTAAAGCAATATATACATTTTATTTTACTTATATAACTTAGTAATGTTATGTGTGTTGGTGTCAGTATTCATCATCAGATATTTAGTATTTGTACAACAATTTTACTGCTAAAGTAGCCAAACATGTATACATACACTGCAGGCGCAAGAAGACAAAAGACGGCGCAGTGTAGGCAATTTAACGCCAGGTGTATCTTCGAACCGTAAAATGTAAAACAAAAGTGAGCTAAAGAAAAGATAGTAAAAGAAACCATACAAACGATTTTATATTTACCCTTTTAATTATATTAAATTTTCTCCGTTCGTTCTGGATCTATCCTGATGTCTAAAAGCACTTTGTGCTAGGAAATCTTAATTTTTAAATACACACCATTACTAACTCCGTGACCTTGTAGTATCCAAGGGCGTATCCAGGTTTTGCGTTAAGTAGCAAATTAATCTAATTGCTATCTTGGTGTGTCAGTTTCGATATAAATTATCTCTGAATAAAACCTTGGCTTATGTAAATAGAATATTTGTTAACGTCGGTTGTAGTGACCCGCCCTAATTACATTGCTGGCCGCTAGGGTGCGTTCCGAGAACGCGAGGTTAATTGAGGTCGTTGTTGAGTTTCGTTGGGTGAAGTTTTAGCTAAATTGTCTTGATAAAACTGTCTCGGTAATTGGATTTTTTGTTAAAAATAAAATTCCAAGTTAGTTTTTAAAACTCACAAATCGACTAGTTCTTTATAATAAAAAAATTACAAATTTATTAATTTTTTTAAAAATAATTCTTGATTTTATTTAGAAAGTTACAAATGATTTGTTTTTCAAGATTTTTTTAATGCTTCGATTTTGTTTTAGTAGATTTTTAAATGCGTATTAATATTATGATACCTAAACCACCACCCTTTGGACCATTAAATATATTTTGCCCTTATGTAGTAATAGTAAAATTTACTGAATATCATAAGATACAATTAGGGCAAACCTAGCACACCAGTACTTACAGAACCTCTCTTCAATCTGGTTGAGGAAAGTTGTATTTCATACAAGCGACTAAGCCTGTGTGACGTCATAGTTGCTTCTATTCGCATCACCAGATATTATGTCCTTTGGCACTATCGGCTGTCTTGTTTTTACTTTACAAATCTTGTTATTTTTAGATTATGTTTAAAAAAGTTAAATTAAAATTTGATATATGTTTAGAAATACTGTATATTTGATTAAATTACGTGATAACGTGATATATAAAACAATTATATATAAGTTGTGTTACTTCCTGTTTTTACA
>JBAIZL010000007.1:31994501-32009501 GCA_036971475.1 Prosapia bicincta
TAATGCTGTATGGGAAAGCAGTACGATCCCTTAGAGTACTGAAAGTGATATCCCGTTATTTATTATGTTAACTTATGTATTTACATTTAAATACTACAATTACACATTTGGTATCACTTGACATTAAAAAACCACTACTTACTGATATTTGTACGCATTTCGCACTAAGTCAGTGCATTGTTCAATGCTGTGAGTCATTGAAAAGTATTTTTGCCAAGTAATACCAAAAGTAAAATTTATGTGAAAAACCAGTAGATGTACAACACACAAACTGCAAGTTCTAAATACCACAATTTATCATATTTACAAATTTGTTAAAATATACTTTAAATTTAATTAAATAAACCTTGCGTAGCAAATGAATTTATGTCACTTAAGCCAATATATAAAAATTATTGTCTATATATAAATAAGTATGTTTATTGTTAAAGTGTTAGGAATTGAGTTAATAGTTGGCAAAACTTAATCAATTTCGTCTTTTTTGGTTTTTACTTATGTTACTTTTAAATACATTCTACGTAAGGGATTGTAAATGTCTGTAACCATAAATAGTGATTAAAATGAGATTTAAATATAAATACCTCTGTACGGCACTTGAACGTGTACATATTCTGTGTTTATTAATAAAACGAATGAATATATTGCAATAAATTACTGGTCAGAATAGATCTGTTGGGAAAATAGTAATGACATTGAGTTCACCAGCGTTGCCTCGGACAGTAATAATTATCAATAATAGCGAGCGAGGAAAATAATACTGGTTCAATTCTGCAATCTGTTAGTTTACGCAGACAAGTATTTTGTTTTCTAAAGACCTTGTAACTGAAATTTTTTAATCAGGTAATTCGTAACTATATTTTAATATAATTGTAAATAATTTAGTATAATATACTGCGGGAATTATTGAATAATTACTCCTTAAAGGATATAGTGAGGTTATGGTTACATGAAAATAATCAATCTGAATTTCAATAACTATTTATGATTTGCTACATTTAAAATATATTATTTCGTGATTTTTAAATATTTAAACCTCAGTAACAAGTATAGAAACGAAACAAGTTGGAGTCGATCCAATCTTTGCCTCATTCAAAGAAATAATGTAATTTTACTTAGACATACATTATAAGATACTACTATACGATCCGGAAAGTAACATAAGCGATTATAATGGAAACAGCCGTTGTATGAAACCATACTTTATCACATAATTTAATAAATCTCAAAATCGTTTTGTCTCAATAGGAGAATATATTTGAAAATAATTTAAACATAAGCAATAAACTATATATGAGTAATGACGAAAATATGACAGAATAAACCGCCATGACGGTACATAACTCGGAAATATTATGGATACAAATCATTGACATTTTATTGTTACTCACTTTCGTGTGAATTCCTAAGCGATGACGTCACGTTTTATAGATTTACTCACAAATAAAGTTTGAAAGGCGTGTTAGTAAAATAGAAGAAGGTTGTACAATTGTTAACATTCCAGGAAATCAATGAAAGTGCGTTCAGAAAGCTTAGATTTTATCCATTCTTTTAAATTTGAATTTAATTTGTAATTAGTTTTATAATTCGTAGATTTAAATGAACAAAGATGGTGTGAAATTCATCCCTAATTTTATCGATAGCATTTCAATAGCATTTTACTCCGATTAACAGTGGTACAAAATTTCCCTTCCCGACTGCCTTCAAATAAACAGTTTTTTGTTCTCATGATGAGAGATTCCAAGTAAAAACATTGTTTCAATTGTTGTAATTATTCGTTTTATAATATGCAAAACTAGTTTTACTATAATAAACTGTTGTTAAAGTCTGGACGTTGCGAAAACTACTTCCAAGCACAGACACATAAAACTAAATCTCCGTACTGACTGTGCTGTATAAATGCCAACTACTGTAAACGCAACCGTTCTGATATTAAAGCACGGAATCCAATTTTCTCTGAACGTATCACAGATCCGTAATATTGAATGTTTGCATCGAAAGGTTGTTAGGAACGTGTTCTAACATAAATCCTGCAATTGTCGATTATTATTAAAATTGCACAAAACATTACAATTGCAATATTAAAGTCTTAGAGATGTGTATTTAACCTGTTTAATAGAATAATATATACAATGTGAATAGATATAGTTTTTCCTTACAATTACCTTAATTTATTTTGCTTTATTAAAGTTTATTGTTTTAAATTAAATGAGAGTATTAATTAGGTTTTAAACGACAACAAAAAGTTTTTTAAAAAAGTAAATTTCTACTTGAGTCAACAAAGAAAATTGTATTACATTTTTTTTTTAATTTTATAATTACAACTAATGTAATACATACGTCAGAATAACTATATTAAGTGGGAAAATAAAAAAAAAGTATTTCCTTACAATTTTACATTTTCCTTTTTATGTATGGTGTTGGACTATTATTTTTTGTTTGTTACTATTTATACGCTTTCTTTTTTTCGTCGCTTGCATTGTGTTGTAGTTTCTTTTCGCTTTCGTTTCGCATTGTCTGTTTAGGAAGCAAGGTTCGATACCGTTAATCCAGTTTGTTTATTTTATTCTTTTCATTCTGTTTTAATCCTTGAGCATTATTTTAGATATTGTGTGGTAACCATGACAACAATTTAAGGTTCTACAATGGAGGTTTAAACGACAACCAGCTGGAGGCAATAGAAAAATTCATACACTGTACTTCTTTGAGGAATACACTTCTAGCTATTGGAAAGTTAGCTCAATGCCAAGAGCGCTAGACTTTCAACATGAATATACTCAGTTCGAAGCCGACGTAGGCCCTCCAAATTTTTATAATTTAATGATTGAATAGATATTTGAAAAATTGTTTACAAGAATTGTTATTTACTACAGGTTAAAAAATGTATTTGGTCGTGATTGAATGAATAAAAATGTATTTCATTAACGATTGAATATTTGTACAAGATGCATATATATATATATATATATATATATATATATATATATATATATATATATATATATATATATATATATAAAGAACAAAAGTCAAAATACAAATACAAGATAGTCTGGACGTTGTGAAAACTATTTCCAAGCACAGACACATAAAACTAAATCTCCGTACTGACTGCGATGTACAAATGCCAACTACTGTAAACGCAACCGTTCTGATATTAAAGCACGGAATCCAATTGCGACATAATATAGGTTATTGGTAATTGGTTATAATAGGTTATTGGAAAGCGTATAAATAGTAACAAACAAAAAATAATAGTCCAACACCATACATAAAAAGGAAAATGTAAAATTGCAAGGAGATACTTTTTTTTTATTTTCCCACTTAATATAGTTATTCTGACGTATGTATTACATTAGTTGTAATTATAAAATAAAAAGAAACTGTAATAAAACTTTTCTTTGTTGACTCCTGTAGAAATTTACAATTCTTGTATTTGTATTTTGACTTTTGTTCTTTATTAATACACAAGAAAACATATTGCGATATATATATATATATATATATATATATATATATATATATATACATATATATATATATATATATATATAAAGAACAAAAGTCAAAATACAAATACAAGATAGTCTGGACGTTGTGAAAACTAT
This sequence comes from Prosapia bicincta, assembly GCA_036971475.1. Lineage (NCBI taxonomy): Eukaryota > Metazoa > Arthropoda > Insecta > Hemiptera > Cercopidae > Prosapia > Prosapia bicincta. Next base: position 31,998,107 of record JBAIZL010000007.1, read on the forward strand.
TTCCAAGCACAGACACATAAAACTAAATCTCCGTACTGACTGCGATGTACAAATGCCAACTACTGTAAACGCAACCGTTCTGATATTAAAGCACGGAATCCAATTGCGACATAATATAGGTTATTGGTAATTGGTTATAATAGGTTATTGGAAAGCGTATAAATAGTAACAAACAAAAAATAATAGTCCAACACCATACATAAAAAGGAAAATGTAAAATTGCAAGGAGATACTTTTTTTTTATTTTCCCACTTAATATAGTTATTCTGACGTATGTATTACATTAGTTGTAATTATAAAATAAAAAGAAACTGTAATAAAACTTTTCTTTGTTGACTCCTGTAGAAATTTACAATTCTTGTATTTGTATTTTGACTTTTGTTCTTTATTAATACACAAGAAAACATATTGCGATATATATATATATATATATATATATATATATATATATATATATATATATACATATATATATATATATATATATATATATATACATATATATATATATATATATATATATATATATATATATACATATATATATATATATATATATATATATATATATATATATATATATATATATATATGCTGATACGTATTCCTTAACGGATGGAAAATATGATGACTAGTTATTATCTGGAGTACATCCGTTCATTCTGCAGTGCATTATATCGCAGTTCTGACGTTTCGCTAGAATCGCCTCTAGCATTGACGAGGCGAACCCAACAACAGTTGAAGAGCGAGTATAAAACCTGTGGGGCTTAGCGCCATTTTTCCTAAAGTCTATCTTACTTAAAAAGTTTCTTAAGGCAGTTTGCTTAGAGTTTTTTATTTTTTGGTTTAGGTTTGCTTAGGACTTTCTTAGTAAGATAAGGTCTTTTGTTGAATTTGATTTTTTTATACCTAGTTTTATCGCGATTCTTTTTGAGGTACTTCAGAATCGCATCGCAAAAAGGTTTATATTGCCTGATTTGACCTCGAGGTATCGATTTTTGATCACATTTCAGGAGAACTGAGTTGAAATTGCCAACGGTTATACCTCTTGTGTCAGTAATTACAGCTGGGTTCAATGTATCTGAGAGTTCCTTGAACCTGGGCCAATTTGCCTTTTTAAGGTTCAATCATGCATTCGGTAGATTTTTATATTTGGCTGCTTTAATTAGCAGTGCTCTGTGGTCACAGCCTTTAGCGCCGTCTCGCAGATTTACTTTGGTCTTGTTGGAGGGGTGAGGCAGGCGTGCCTACTACTTTAAGGAGGTTGTTGCCCATCATTTCCTTGAGACACATTCCCACTGTTGTTAGTCTTGGATTGCCCCATCGTAGGAATGGGCTATTAAAGTCTCCAATGAGGATCGTGTTGGGTTGTGTGACTCCTCCTATAACAGTTTTTTAGATAGGAAGATTTCTCGGTTGGTTGTACAAACCAGTGACTACCAATGGTTACATGTAAACCAATGCATTAGTCTTGGATTGCCCCATCGTAGGAATGGGCTATTAAAGTCTCCTATGAGGATCGTGTTGGGTTGTGTGACTCCTCCTATAACAGTTTTTTAGACAGGAAGATTTCTCGGTTGGTTGTACAAACCAGTGACTACCAATGGCTACCTTTAAACCAATGCATTAGTCTTGGATTGCCCCATCGTAGGAATGGGCTATTAAAGTCTCCTATGAGGATCGTGTTGGGTTGTGTGACTCCTCCTATAACAGTTTTTTAGACAGGAAGATTTCTCGGTTGGTTGTACAAACCAGTGACTACCAATGGCTACCTTTAAACCAATGCATTAGTCTTGGATTGCCCCATCGTAGGAATGGGCTATTAAAGTCTCCTATGAGGATCGTGTTGGGTTGTGTGACTCCTCCTATAACAGTTTTTTAGACGGAAGATGTCTCGGTTGGTTGTACAAACCAGTGACTACCAATGGTTACATGTAAACCAATGCATTAGTCTTGGATTGCCCCATCGTAGGAATGGGCTAAGTCTCCTATGAGGATCGTGTTGGGTTGTGTGACTCCTCCTATAACAGTTTTTTAGACGGAAGATTTCTCGGTTGGTTGTACAAACCAGTGACTACCAATGGTTACATGTAAACCAATGCATTAGTCTTGGATTGCCCCATCGTAGGAATGGGCTATTAAAGTCTCCTATGAGGATCGTGTTGGGCTGTGTGACTCCTCCTATAACAGTTTTTTAGACAGGAAGATTTCTCGGTTGGTTGTACAAACCAGTGACTACCAATGGTTACATGTAAACCAATGCATTAGTCTTGGATTGCCCCATCGTAGGAATGTGCTAAGTCTCCTATGAGGATCGTGTTGGGTTGTGTGACTCCTCCTATAACAGTTTTTTAGACGGGAAGATTTCTCGGTTGGTTGTACAAACCAGTGACTACCAATGGTTACATGTAAACCAATGCATTAGTCTTGGATTGCCCCATCGTAGGAATGGGCTATTAAAGTCTCCTATGAGGATCGTGTTGGGTTGTGTGACTCCTCCTATAACAGTTTTTTAGACGGGAAGATTTCTCGGTTGGTTGTACAAACCAGTGACTACCAATGGTTACATGTAAACCAATGCATTAGTCTTGGAAAATCGTGGATATTATTATCATTGACTTCGGTGAATTTAAAGTTTTTGTTGAAATAATTAATGACGTAGCGATACTAGAAGATTTTCGTCAGTTACGATAGAAAACGTACCTAATAATAGATCGAGAAATATCTTAGGTTTTTCAAAAATTTACATAACATGTAAGTTCTAAAATTTGGTAAAATTATACAATAAACGTATTTGTGTAATATTAAATGTTTTAATGGTATTTATGAGTGTGCTATAGTTTTTCATAATATATTTCACTTACATTATGTTTCTGTCTCTTATTGCTAAATGTTCAATAGATTATAAGACATAGATAACAATAGGCAGAGAGCTGACTGTAGAGAATATTTATATGAAACTAAGTTTAAGGTCGATATATTAAATTAAAACAAAAACTAAACCTGTATTTACACTTACATTTGTAAGAATCTTTTTAATAGTGAAAACATGCATAATCTGTCTCAATTCAAATATAGAAACAAATAATAAAATCGATAGGCTATAATATTTAAATTGAAATGTAGTACCAACGCGTTATATATGGTAATAAAGCCGTATAGTGTTAACTTACCTTGCAAATCCCTTTGGGAGCGTTGGCTATAGTGGGGAGGGGGGGACGTTGTCAGTTACTTTCTCTGTCCTGGTCCATTCCACTGTCTGAACGCGTCAATGTCTTCTACCAAACATATGGCAACAATAGTGTGACGTCACTGTGAAAGTCCGCATCGCATTTGCTCCGTGACGACGAGCCCCCAACCACCCATTGCGTCAAAGTAGAGACCAGTCATTTCAGAAGTAACCTTAAATAAACGTTAATTATCAGACTAACCGTCCGTTATGTTAGTGATTTCCGAGTATATCCGATTTCTCCCGAACGTATCTGAACCGAGACTATGTTCCGTGACAAATTATTAATTCTAAATAAAACAGAAGGTAATACATATTTTTGTTTGTTTGTTTAAAGACAATTCCTACTTAGGTCAACAAAGTAAAATTTTATTTCAGTTACTTTTCATTAAATAATTACAATTAATATAAATAAACTAATATAACATATGCGTCAAAACTGCTGTTCTATCACACATATCAGCTGTTTTATGAAATCATATCTTATCACTTACTTTAAACCAAATGGGTTGAAATATCTACATTGTATACCTTGCAACTCCTGTGAAAAGTTTCTCTCCCATATAAAACTAAAACAATTCATTGAATCTAGTTATTGAATAAATATTTGAAAACAAATGTGTCAACATCATGTGTCATTTACTATAAGTTTAAAGAAATGCATTTGTACATGAGTGGATGAATAAAATCTATTTTATTAGAGACTACAAATTTGTACAATTCTTATATAAGGAGAGTGTGAACTAATAGGAGGAATTGAAAAATATTATTTCGCAATTTTTCAAGTAATAACAATTAGAAGAATTTTATTCCAGGAAGTTAAATTGTCTCATTTTTCAGTAAATATTAAACAATAAATAAGAAAGAGTGGAGTACGTTTCAGAAGTGTAGTATACAGATCTATAATTTGTAATATATTATTAGTATTTAATATTATACACACACACACACACACACACATATATATATATATATATATATATATATATATATAAATATATATATATATATATATATATATATATATATATATATATATATATATATATATATATATATATATATATATATTAAATATGGTGATATGTTTTCTTGTAATATAGTTAATAAATTAAAAATAATTCAAAAACAAGAATAATTTTAATGAATATATTTATTCAAAGCTTTTCGCCGATAAAATAGTATCAGCATCTTCAGGAAAATAATTATCTAATAAAATATACTATATAAAACAGACGATAAACAAAATTTTACTATAATGCATTTGTTAATAGCTTTATTAAGAGGAAACACACGAAATGTGTTAAATGATGAAGCAGTAGATTTGGGCTCTTTCTTTTATCACGTTTGCGCCTACGGCAGTGGTTTTCCACAAGAGGGTAAAACTTAATTCCCTCTGAATATGAATTAACTGTCTCAGCTGGGGCGTCCAGTAATTGTGATCAGCTGATCAAAGTTGCATTCAATTGTCCTTCATCTCTTTCTACGCCATTACTTATGTAACGGAATATCTTGCCTTTAGTTACATATTGCGTGGGTATTGGGTTACTTATCGAAAGTTTTGCAAAGTTAGTATAAACTTTACTATTCAAGAAATAGCTCCTCATCTAATCGCGTGTTATCGACCTCACTATTTTAAAAATTTTGTGATTTTAATTTACATATTATTTTGTTTATATTACATATGTATAAATGTCAAACTTGTATTTTTGTTTTCCAAAATTTTTTATAATTTTTAAATGTTAAAGACCCGTGTTGTTCTTTTGCATGTTTATATAGATTAGATTTGAATACGCACAGCCTTGTGATAAATATTCTGTATATATCTTATTTGTGTCGGTTTTTTCGTTTGTCCCGTTTTTGCAACACAAAATATTATTTATGCATTCCTTTCAGGGATAAGGGTTTCTGTCCGGTGTTTATTGCTTACGTCACGCATTACACACGGTTGTAGGAAATGACGTCATGTTTGCTGTGACGTATATTGCTGTGCTTGATAAAACGTCATGTGGTCATTTAAATTCGATAAAATTATTTTAATTCACGTTTATTTTAGTTTAATTTTTAATAGAGTTTAATTTAGTGACCATCCTCTGTTACTTTCTCCGATTCCTACGTGTTGCGTTTTTGATAATTTTCCCAATTCTCCACCAATTATTGTAACCATTGCTCAGCGTGGGCTACTTACAGAACAATCTAAAATTATTACATCTAGAATAATTGCAGTTATAGAAGATGGAGACTATCTGAAACTGTAAGTTAGAAACGGGAACAATTTAAAATATTTTTTTAATATCACCAATAGTGAAGGTAATTTTAAATTTATAATTATACCATTTTTTAACTAATTTTAACTAATTTTTGTTGTTTTCGATTTTTTTACATTGAAAAATATAATTTTTCTGAATAGGCCTATAAGTATACATTTTATGATAACCCTTTATTTTCATGTACAGTTTATATTGTTTGAAAACTAATCAGAAAAATTATAAATTGGTATAATTAACTTGAAAGCTAGTAAGTTGCTATCAAGTGTTATGTAATCTCCCAATATATAAAACTCTTTTCAATTCCTTCTATTACTTCACACTCTCATATGTATATATATATATATATATATATGATGAATAGTTAATATCTGGAATACATCCGTTCATTCTGTAGAGAATGAATTCGCAGTTCCGACGTTTCGCTAGAATCTCATCTAGCATTGACGAGGTGAACCCAACAACAGTAGTCTCGCTCTTCTACTGTTATTGGGTTCACCTCGTCAATGCTGGATGAGATTCTAGCGAAACGTCGGAACTGCGAATTTATGGACTGCAGAATGAACGGATGTACTCCAGATAATTACCATTCATCATATTTTTCCATCCGTGAAGGAATACGTATCAGCATATATATATATATATATATATATATATATATATATATATTTGTAGTTATGCAACACTGTTTTCTTGTATACACTTATCACTTTCACTTATGTACTTAAACAAGAATCTTACTTGGTATTTATGCGAGCTAACTTTCAATGGCTGGCTGTGCCGTCATCCTCGGGCATACTGAACAGGGTTGTTGTAGACTGCGAGCTGAGTGGATTTCCCGTTGACCTTGGTGTACCGTTATGTTCTATTTTTAGATTCACTGCACTGTGCGAGTTTTTAAAGTTTGTTTTGGGGTTAATATTGTCTATTAGATTGAATAATTTATCGTTTTTTGAGTTTATTTATATTTGTTCGTTAATGATATTATTTTTATTTTTATAAATTTCTAGTTGTTCCCAATATTAACCCCAAAACAAACTTTAAAAACTCGCACAGTGCAGTGAATCTAAAAATATAACATAACGGTACACCAAGGTCAACGGGAAATCCACTCAGCTCGCAGTCTACAACAACCTGTTCAGTATGCCCGAGGATGACGGCACGGCCAGCCATTGAAAGTTAGCTCGCATAAATACTAAGTAAGATTCTTGTTTAAGTACATATGTGAAAGTGATATATATATATATATATATATATATATATATATATATATATATATATATATCTTGTTCAAAACTTTCAATCGTTAATGAAATACTTTTTATTCATCCAGTCAAGGCCAAATACATTATTAAAACTTGTAGGGGGTGACACTTGATATTAATAAAGTCAATTCATATAATAATTCATAAATTTAGAAATGAATTAGTTTTAGTTTACATGTGAGAAAAACATTTAACAAAAGTGACAAGGGAATGCAATATAGTTATTTCTTCCCATTTGGCTTAAAATAAGTGATAACATATGATTTCATGAAACAGCTGATTTTATGTTGAAGGTTATGTGATAGAACAGCTGTTTCAACGCATTGGTTATGCTACTTTATTTATAATAATTGTAACGATTTATTGAAAGGTAATTTTTAAAAAAAATTCTTTGTTGACCTAAGTAGGAATTGATTTTAAAATTAGTTTTTCTATATTACTTTTTTATGTTGTGTTTATAAAGTACAAATATGAGGTGTAACATGTGAAAGGAAGGTTCATTTAAACCTCTAATCTCATGGCATCAATAACGTGAAAATGGCTTCGATTCATGAACCTATATATAAAAACCCATCACTGCCACGTGGATATAGGCGCCATATCAAGAATCCTAGTTTCACTTAGTAACTGCATTTCCTAGATGAGTTACGTTTATTGTTGCATTGAAATGTCACTTGTACTTGGAGGTTATGTATTATTGACTTACAGAATGCCTACATCGGGTTACATGCTTTTAATGGTAGTTTATAGATGAAGACATCCACATGTTTCCAATAAAGAACCCACTTCCTTCTTATCGCATGTTACATCACTCCACATCTTACTGATAAGATGTGACGTGTACAGCCCATATGTTACGTCATCGAGGTATTTTAAACGACCATTCGTCCTGTAATTGACGTTGTTTGAAAATACTTTGTACAAGAATTTTACTACGGGAATGTTTGTTAAACAGAACATGACAAGATGTTTGAAAAAATATATTTACATTCTAGGCATCGAAATTAGTTATTTTTTATAACAGATGACAGAAATGAAAGTGTTCGTTTGGCAATTTAAAATTTAAAACAAGGGAAAACCCAGTTCATTTTCTGTCGCTCTATGCTAGTTTTCTGATTCCCCTCCAGGAGCGCTAAAGAAAAGCATTTCTTTCCAAGTAATTTGTAATTTAAAGTAATTTAAATCAGCTGGTGTTAAACGTTTAACAATATTGTCGAATAAGATCAGCTGTTTAAAAAAAAATTTAGTTTCGCATTTGCTCACCAGGAGGACTAATAATGTTTTAAAATGCATTTGTTCGTTTTAAACCAGCAGGTATGAAATAGGTAACAATATAATTATCAAAATCAGACAAATTTTACTATTTATATTTGTAAACAAATTCCGCAAAGGTTTAACTGTTGCCATGGTTACCACACAATATCATAAATAGTGTTCTAGGGTAACTAAAATGAAATGTTTCTTTGTTAACCTCAGTAGGAATTTACTTAAAATGTTTTGTTTATAATACTTGTTAATAAATTTTGTGATAAAGTTATAATTTACTGGACTAAACATTAAACAATACTAGTATTTTTGTAACATGCACTAATTGTTTAGTGTTTCATATACTTAGTTAAAAATTGTTGTAAAGAAATCTAACGTAATTTATTTAAAGGAGACTTTAAATTAATTTTTAAATAACCAAGTTTATAAATGTATTATTTTTTACATTTATATTTTATGGTAATTGATTTAGAATGCTTGGAAGTAGAATGGGCGTTTCTTGTGTACTGTGGTAAGTCCTCACCTTCCAATTTAAATTTAAAGAAATATGAATAAATTTTTAGCTGTGCATCAACTCTGGTACTAATGTGTATGGCGCACACCTCACAACAAACCTAAACTAATGCGGTTCTCGTTTCTGCAAAACCTGACAAGGTTAATGCTGGCTCTGTCGGAAAGAGTCTGTCTTCAGTCTAACTTCATAACCTAATTTATTTTTTTATTACTGGACAAACCAAAGCAGAAGAATCTCGGAGACATCGTAAAGATTTACGATTGCAGGGCACTTTGTTCATGCCTTTTACTGTCGGACGCAGAAATGGTCCTGTTAAAGTTCCGTTTGTTCAAGTGTTAACGAAGCACACTAAAGCATATTTCGTGGTTCTGTTGGAGAATTTTTTATTTCTGCGGATGTTTCATTAGTTACTAAACGAGATTTGCTTAGTAGGTATATAAGTATAGGGTTGTATAAAAACAAATTTTATACATTATATATATATATATATATATATATATATATAGACTATATATATATATATATATATATATATATATATATATATATATATATATATATATATAGACTATATATATATAAATATCTCTCTCTCTCTCTCTCTCTCTCTCTCTCTCTCTATATATATATATATATATATATATATATATATATATATATATATATATATATATATATAGACTATATATATATATATATATATATATATATATATATATATAATCTCTCTCTCTCTCTCTATATATATATATATATATATATATATATATATATATATATATATGTATATATATATATATATATATATATATATATATATAATATATCAAAGCAACTGAGGATATACAAAAAAGAATAATTTATTATTTTATTCATTCTCGATTATGTTGGAAATTATAATTTATAAATGTACATTTAACATAAAATTACATAAAATATACATGTTTACTCATGTATACATAAATGTGCACAGAACTTCATTTAGTGAGATCCTTAGATATATTTTACTCGAGTCGGCTTTCGGAAGTTTAGTGGTGCTCTATTATCAAGCATAATCTTAAAATTGGTCAAACGCTATTCGTCTAAAGCTCGACTCATTAAAAAGTAAGTAACATTGTTGCTAAATGTACTTAAAACTAAAATATACTTCAAACATAAGTGATAAACTGAATGCCAGAATGCATTTGAATATAATTTTCTGCCTTTCTTAACATTACAATATTTTTCTTTGTTGACGCGTTTCGGAAACCCCCCATTCTCAAATTTATATTAGTGCTTCTTTTTAATAGGAGGGCTATTTAAGTTTTGAAAATGGAGCTATTCCGAAACGCGTCAACAAAGAATAAAGTTGTAACGTTACGAAAAAATGTACGCAAATACATACAAATACTGTATTCCTAGCAGTGAAGATGTGTATGTTAAGAGTTTATGTGCCAGAGAATATTGTTACAACAGGTACAATCTCTTTATGTCTAAAACAAACAAAAAAACGAATAAACAAACAAAAGAGAGAAATGACAGGATTAATCTAGGTGGAGGACAAAAATATTATATATTATAGTTATTTAGTAAAGAGACAAGGAAAAATAAATAAGAACGTGTTTCATTGATGGCCTTACGCTCTTCCGAAATAATACATAATAACCCACACATGGTCGTAGTAAGAGCGTTAAACATTTCTACAGTTTTACAAACAAAAATCGATTGAAATACGCTGTGGATGTGTTAACAATAAACGTTAGTGAGCTCCACTGAATCGTGAAGGAACTAAATATTTGTAGGATCCACATGACAACTGTTTTTTATTTATTTTCTGCACTCTGCAACGGCCATATGACAGTCGCAAGGTATGTAATAGTGTTGAAAAGGGTACAGTAAATAAAAATGATTAATAAACTACACATAAATAAATTACGTGAAACAAGGCTAGGCACATAGAGTAATAAAACTAAGGAGCAAGCAAAATTTAAATAATATAAAATTCTATAAAATAACTTAGTTTATAAGCGAGCGTTCCCTAGATCGTTAAAATAGAAAATACAAATTTTAGCCTCAGTGCCGAGTAACAAACAATTGTTAAAACTTGTAACCTCAAAGCAGGTGCTAACAAAGGGTAAAGTTAATGCTTCATGAAATAGACATGCGACGAATACGTTTGTAAAAACGTACCAAGCACGGTGGAATCAGCTAAAAATACGTGTTTAAAGAGTTTATAAAAGGGGTAATAGGTTTTTCTGAGAGATCTCATTCATCGGGAGGCAGGTTTCAAACCAAGGTTGGAACTCGAGGATTAGATAATTACTTTGATGGTCGTGACGTACCGTTAAGGAACGGGAGGATGGCGTTGAGCTAAAATGGCTCCCTAGTGGGTAGAATAGAAGATTGTGAGCTGAGGAAAGAACAATACGTCCGAAGGAACTTGTAATAATTTTGTCATCGCAAAATGTTACAATTAACATCTGAATAACAACAGTTCCGCCACGAGCGTGTCACTCAACTCTTGTAAGATTTAGATAACGTAAAATAAATTAACCTGAATACTGAACAAATTATTCCTGGAATAGCGCCCACGAGACAGCTCAGTTGCAAATTTATTTAAATTTGTAACGACGAAAATGAGGCGATAGCGTGACTCGAGGCTTCTCGGGGTTTATATCTATCCCTCAGTGACGTGGCGGGGGTCAAGCCTTCGTCTAGGATACTGCGAATCAAGTGTCTTTATTGCGTCACGTGCGGAAAGTTATTGACAGCTGTCGTAAGTACAGCCTTCGTAATATGTAAAGTGGGTGGAGCGATAAGTCTGTTATATTGTTTCCTGTCTCAGCTGTTATACATATCCAAGACTAAGCTGTCC
>JBAIZL010000007.1:32019501-32044501 GCA_036971475.1 Prosapia bicincta
TCTTAAAGTCGTCAAATATTACCTCCTCCCTCGATTTACCATTACTTGAAACCGCCTTTATCTTAAAGTCGTCATATATTACCTCCTCCCTCGATTTACCATTACTTGAAACCGCCTTTAGCTTAAAGTCGTCATATATTATCTCCTAACTCGATTTACCATTACTTGAAACCGCCTTTATCTTAAAGTCGTCATATATTACCTCCTCCCTCGATTTACCATTACTTAAAACCGCCTTTATCTTAAAGTCGTCATATATTACCTCCTCCCTCGATTTACCATTACTTGAAACCGCCTTTATCTTAAAGTCGTCATAAGTAGATCTCGCCCTAGACTGGCGCGGACCCACCCCTAACTCGGCCGCTACGTAACCTAGGACTATAGGGGTAGTTTTGGATGATGCTCAAGGTCATCCCGACCTCGACCCCAGACCAAGGGGTGGTTTCGACCACGTTCAGGGGGGTAGGGGGTAGTTTTTCGAAAAAAAAAAAAAAAAAATCGGCCGCTACGTAACCTAGGACTATAGGGGTAGTTCCGGATGATGCGGGCGGACGTCGTGACCCTGACCGTAGCTTTGGGGGTGGTTTTGACCACGTTTAGAGGGGTAGGGGTAGTTTTTCGAAAAAATTTAACTCCAAGCCACTAACCTAAGCCAGCCAAATTGTATCCAACCCAACCCAACCTAAGTGTAGGGGGTGACCTTAGCTACGTTCAGGACCTTCCCCGGCGGATGCTCCGGGGGTGGATTGGGGGGGGGGGGGTGGGGGGTAGTTTTCGAAAAAATTTTGGAAAATCGTGCCTTGACCGATGGGGTGAGTCTAGAGTGTATTATTGCGTCGGTAGGGGTAGTTTCACCTAGGGGTAGTTTTCACAAAAAATACGAAATTGCCGAAAATCGATCGGTTGGATCAACAGACAGTACGGGATACGTGCAGAGGCTCTTTTGGACCATTGCGGGGGCGGGTTCACCAAGGGGTAGTTTTTACAAAAAATATGAAATTGCCGAAAATCGATCGGTTGGATCAAATGACCGTATATGGTATGGTTAAAGTCCATCTTGGTGGGCTGTGCGGGCGGGTTCACCTGTTTTTAGATTGTCAAAAATAATCGGGGTCCTAGGTAAAATCCACCCAGGCATCAGTTAAACCCGCCAATATGGAGCACGCACTCGGTTAAAGCCAAACCGAGCCCAGCCACCCAGCAGCAAGGCCTTAGGTAAAGCTAACACGGAGCTAGCCCTCGGGTAAAGCCATCACGAGGCCGACCCTTAGGTAAAGTGACCCTGGAATAGCTCCGGTGGTGGGGGTAACCTTTGGAAAGATTAAATGGTTATCTGATGACGTATCAGCGCCCGAGCGAGTCTAGGCAAGTAGTAGGCTCGCCCTAACTATAGTGGTCTACCCTAAATGAATCGGGTGATGAGGGGCCCAGGGGTTGGCAAACTAAAAATTTGTCTATCCTACTAAATTAATAAACAATACACTCAGCCTTTAAGTAAAGCCACACAAGAGCAGGGCTAGGATGGTTGCTATACCAACTACCAAGACAAATACCCCCACCAAGTCCTAGGTAAAGCTACCACGGAGTTAGACCCTAGGTAAAGCTAACACGGAGCAAAGCCTCGTGTAAAAGCTATCCCGAAGCCAAGCCCTAGGTAAAGTAACCCAGGAACTAGACCTCCGGTAAAGCCACCACAGAGTTAGACCTTAGGTAAAGCTAACACGGAGCAAAGCCTCGTGTAAAAGCTATCCCGAAGCCTTGCCCTAGGTAAAGTAACCCAGGAACCAGACCTCCGGTAAAGCCACCACAGAGTCGGAGCTTAGGTAAAGCTACCACAGAGTTAGACCTTAGGTAAAGCTAACACGGAGCAAAGCCCCGTGTAAAAGCTATCCCGAAGCCTTGCCCTAGGTAAAGTAAACCAGGAACCAGACCATCGGTAAAGCTACCACGGAGTCGGGGCCTAAGTAAAGCTACCATGGAGTTAGACCATAGGTAAAGCAAACACGGAGCAAGGACTCAGGTAATAGCCATCTCGAAGCCTGCCGATAGGTAAAGTAACCCTGGATTCAGGCATCAAGTGGGGGGTGGTTATCAAATAATATATGAAATTACCCAAAAATGATCGGTTAGATCAAACGACCAACGACCTACATAGAGGTCAAATAGTCAACAAGTTGAATCGACCAATCACAACGCGGGGGCCCGGTAGGCCTACGTAAACGGTCAATGTAAGACGAGAAGGCCTATATAACGTGTTAAACCAATATATGACAGCCCACATAATGTGTTAAACAAATATGCAGGCCTACATACATACTATGCTAGGCCGACATACTATGTCGGTAAATCACCGGCCAAAGCCTATATGAACTGAGATAGTTTCACCTCATATATCAGGCAGAACCACGGGCAGGCAACCGTATAATATGGGGAGTACTATAAGGTATAGCTAAACCAATATATACGATAGACCACATAATGTGTTAAACAAATACGCAAGCTTGCATACATACTATGCTAGGCCTACATACATGAACCCCTAAATGCGCCTACTATGTCGGTAAATCACTGGCCACAGCCTATATGAACAGAGATAGTTTCACCTCATATATCAGGTAGAACCTGGCAATCGTATAATATGGGAAGTACTATAGGGTACATCTACCAATGCATAACCTATCACGCCCATGACGGTCAACAAATATTACAATACAATTTAAAAAATTTACGCAACCCATATACATACAGTGCTAAACCAACATTCAGGCATATATACTATGTTAAACCATCATGCAATATAATCTACATAGCCATATATATATACGCTGTTAAACCAATATGCTGTTTAACCTATATACATCCTGTATTAGGCAAATATCCCCGTTACCCACATAGGCCTATACAATATGTTAAGCCAGGATGAATGATAGCTTATATAGTGTGTTGAACAAATATGCTTGTAAACCTACATAAATAATATGCTAAGCCTACATACTGTGCTAAACAGATATGCGTGTAAACCCACATAAATACTATGCTAACCAACATGGATGCTATCCTACATAGGCTTATATACTATGTTAGGCCTGCATACGTAATCACCCTATATAGTGTGTTAAATAAATATGCGTGTAAACCAAATAAATACTATGCTAAGCCAACATGCATGCTATCATACTATGTTAAGCCTACATAATGTGTTAAACATATATGTGTGTAGGCCTGCATAGATATTATGCTAGGAAGACATGGGCCTGAACACATTATATCCAGTGCATAGTTTAGCTAATGGTTATCAAACAGTATCCGATGAGTAGCCTGACTACAAGTTGCCCGCAAATTACCACATAATACCCGATACATAGCCTGGCTAATCATTAACACATAGTAATCACCAACACATAATATCCGGTGCATAGCCTCGCTAAATAAGCATAAACTTCCCAAAATTGGTTTATCAATTATGTATGGTCTAGATATAGTCACACGTGTCAGTTCAAAAGTCAGCCGGAAAGAAACACTAGCCAGGCTAATCATTAACACATAGTATGCCCCAACACATATTATCCGGTGCATAGCCTCGCTAAATAAGCATAAACTCCCCAAATTGGCTTATCAATTATGTATGGTCTAGATATAGTCACACATGTCATTTCAAAAGTCAGCTGGAAAGAAACACTAGCCTGGTATATACTATGTTAAACCAGCATGCAATATACTCTAAATAGCCATATATACGCTGTTAAACAAATATGCGTGTAAACCCACATAAATACGCCAAGCCAATATCCATGCTATCATAGATAGGCGTATATACTATGTTAGGCCTACATACTGCGTTAAACAAACATGTGTGTAAGCCTGCATACATATTATGCTAAGCCGACAACGGCCTACAAATTATATCCAATGCATAGTTTAGCTAATGGTTATCACACAGTAGCCTGACTACAACCTGCCCACATAATACCCGATACATAGCTAGACTAATCATTAACACATAGTATCCGATGCATAGCCCGACGATGGGTTAACATATAGTATCCGATAAGTAGCTTGAGTATGCCCCCACATATAATATCCGGTACACAGCCTCGCTAATGGTTAGCACATAATAGCCGATGCTGAGCCTGGCTATGGAATATCACATATTATCTGATGTGTAGCCTGACTAATGGTTAACACAGCCAGGCTAATGATTAACATAAAGTATCCAATGCATGGCTTGGGTAATGTATATAGTTAGCCTACACTCTGTGTTATCTATGTAAACCCACATACTATGCTAAGCTGGTTATCCATAGACACAGATCTATGGTGATGCAAGAGTAACCAGCACCCTGACAACAGATACCTAGCATGATCATAGCCTACATTTCCTGATAACAGATACCTAGCCTGACCATAGCCTACATAGCTAGACAAAAGATACATAACTAGACAATAGATACCTAGCCTGACAACAGACACCAATCCCGGAATCAAATACATAGCCTGACAAACGATGCATAGCCCGACAAGGGCTAGCACATAGTATCCGAGGTATAGAATGACTAACGGTTAACACATGGTATCCAAAGCATAGCTAGGCTGGTGAATAACTAATGGTTAGTTTGACTATGGTTAACACACAGTGTCCGATGCATAGCCTAGCTAATGGATAAATACTATGGTAAGCCAACATGCTATCATACTGTGTTAAGCCTAAATACATAATAGAATACATAATGTGTTAAACATATATGTGTGTAAGTTTGCATAGATATTATGCTAAGAAGACATGGGCCTACAAAGTATAACACATTATATCCAGTGTATAGTTTAACTAATTGATATCACACACTATCCCACAAGTTGCCCACAAATTACCACATAATACCTGATACATAGCCCGGTTAATCATTATCACATAGTATACGATGCAAATCACGACTAGGGCCAACACAATATATCCAAACCATAGCCTGACGACGGGTTAACATATAGTATCCGATGAGAAGTATGAATACATAATATCCGCTGCATAGCTCGGCTAAAGTTCGTCATATAGCACCCGAAGTATAGCTTGACAAACACATAGCATCTCATGAGTGGCGTGATATAAGGTAACACATAGTATCCGATACACAACCTAGGATCGAATATGACGTCATCCAGGTGAAGAACAAGATGGCTGTAATGTTGATACCGAGTTCAAAAGGGCTATGGTGGCTAAGACCTGTGTAGGCTAGATCAAATAACCAACGTTTCAACTAAACTACTGTCATACGCGTAGTTTAACCAACCAACATACGCGAAGTTCAAACGAACAGCATTGACACCAAGTCCAAATAGGCTATGGCGGCTATGCCCAGATCAGCGTTTCAGCTAATCAAAATGAAAAACTTACGCTAATCAACCAACATCTACACCGAAGTCAAATGGGTTATGGTTAGCGAAGGCACTGGCAAAAGCTTTAAGCCTTAGACATAATTATAGCTATCAACGCGTACCAAAATAGCTATGCAGAAACCGTCAAGGCCATTACACATATTGTCCAGGTATGTTCTCCATCAAACCGAGACTTTAGACACCATCTCTGTAAAACAGCTAACAAATTATACTCCACCACAACAGGTATGTCAAAACTGTTACCGGCTCATAATCTAAGACAGTGGTTACGTAACGCCCTTTATCAATTTAAGACCTTAAGAGATATCTTCGTAAAGACAGCTACCAATCCATACTATATCACAATAGTTACGTTAGAGCTACCGCTGCTCACCCTACCATAATAGCTACGTACAGACGGTTAATATTGTATAACCTATCACAAGACCTATGTAAAAACAGCTATGCATAACCTGTCACACAATAACTGCGTAAAGGCAGCTAACAGGGCCTACCCCATTAAAATAGCTACGAAAAGATAACATCCAATACATACCCTATCATATTAGCTATGTAAAGACAATAAATGCGTAAAGGCAGCCAACAATGCCTACCCCATTAAAATAGCTACGAAAAGATAACAACCAATACATAACTTATCATAATAGCTATGTAAAGACAGCTAAAGATGCATAACCTAACTCAGTAATGATTGCTATTAAATAATGAACCATTACACTAGCCACGTAAAGACAGCTACCAACACCACAATAGCTACGTAAAAACAGTTATCGATCCGTGACCAAGATAATACCTACGTAAGACCCATATCAGTGCTAAGACAATAGCTCCGTAAGGAAAACCTACCACCTCATGAACCACGACAACAGCAAGGTGTGGACGGCTACCAATACATTACCTATCACAGCTACCAACACATAACTCGTCACCCTAGCTAAGTAAATAGCGCTACGATTGAATAGCCAATCACACAGGCCAAATGAGGGTCACTAACTAAACCATCACAATATCTCTGTACATGGCAGATGGCGTGATGATCCTCATCTTTATCGCACACCTAACAGTAGGTTAGGTTAGAATCACTCTGGCTAGCCTAGGTTAGTGGGTTGAAAATAATTTTTTCTAAAAACTACCCCTCTAGACGTGGTTGAACACCAAACAGTAGGTTAGGTTAGAAGCACTCTGGCTAGCTTAGGTTAGTGGGTTGAAAATAATTTTTCCTAAAAACTACCCCTCTAGACGTGGTTGAACCCTCCCCCAAGGCTACGATCAAGGTCACATCGACCGCCTGCATCATCCAAAACCACCCCTAACTTTCAAAGGTTGGTCGTATCTCCATCAAGGGCATCGCTGACCTGTGGTTGTAGAAGTTAGGGGTGGTTTTGGATAATGCAGGCGGTCGATGTGACCTTGATCGTAGCCTTGGGGGAGGGTTCAACCACGTCTAGAGGGGTAGTTTTTAGGAAAAATTATTTTCAACCCACTAACCTAAGCTAGCCAGAGTGCTTCTAACCTAACCTACTGTTTGGTGTTCAACCACGTCTAGAGGGGTAGTTTTTAGAAAAAATTATTTTCAACCCACTAACCTAGGCTAGCCAGAGTGATTCTAACCTAACCTACTGTTAGGTGTGCGATAAAGATGAGGATCATCACGCCATCTGCCATGTACAGAGATATTGTGATGGTTTAGTTAGTGACCCTCATTTGGCCTGTGTGATTGGCTATTCAATCGTAGCGCTATTTACTTAGCTAGTGTGACGAGTTATGTGTTGGTAGCTGTGATAGGTAATGTATTGGTAGCCGTCCACACCTTGCTGTTGTCGTGGTTCATGAGGTGGTAGGTTTTCCTTACGGAGCTATTGTCTTAGCACTGATATGGGTCTTACGTAGGTATTATCTTGGTCACGGATCGATAACTGTTTTTACGTAGCTATTGTGGTGTTGGTAGCTGTCTTTACGTGGCTAGTGTAATGGTTCATTATTTAATAGCAATCATTACTGAGTTAGGTTATGCATCTTTAGCTGTCTTTACATAGCTATTATGATAAGTTATGTATTGGTTGTTATCTTTTCGTAGCTATTTTAATGGGGTAGGCATTGTTGGCTGCCTTTACGCATTTATTGTCTTTACATAGCTAATATGATAGGGTATGTATTGGATGTTATCTTTTCGTAGCTATTTTAATGGGGTAGGCCCTGTTAGCTGCCTTTACGCAGTTATTGTGTGACAGGTTATGCATAGCTGTTTTTACATAGGTCTTGTGATAGGTTATACAATATTAACCGTCTGTACGTAGCTATTATGGTAGGGTGAGCAGCGGTAGCTCTAACGTAACTATTGTGATATAGTATGGATTGGTAGCTGTCTTTACGAAGATATCTCTTAAGGTCTTAAATTGATAAAGGGCGTTACGTAACCACTGTCTTAGATTATGAGCCGGTAACAGTTTTGACATACCTGTTGTGGTGGAGTATAATTTGTTAGCTGTTTTACAGAGATGGTGTCTAAAGTCTCGGTTTGATGGAGAACATACCTGGACAATATGTGTAATGGCCTTGACGGTTTCTGCATAGCTATTTTGGTACGCGTTGATAGCTATAATTATGTCTAAGGCTTAAAGCTTTTGCCAGTGCCTTCGCTAACCATAACCCATTTGACTTCGGTGTAGATGTTGGTTGATTAGCGTAAGTTTTTCATTTTGATTAGCTGAAACGCTGATCTGGGCATAGCCGCCATAGCCTATTTGGACTTGGTGTCAATGCTGTTCGTTTGAACTTCGCGTATGTTGGTTGGTTAAACTACGCGTATGACAGTAGTTTAGTTGAAACGTTGGTTATTTGATCTAGCCTACACAGGTCTTAGCCACCATAGCCCTTTTGAACTCGGTATCAACATTACAGCCATCTTGTTCTTCACCTGGATGACGTCATATTCGATCCTAGGTTGTGTATCGGATACTATGTGTTACCTTATATCACGCCACTCATGAGATGCTATGTGTTTGTCAAGCTATACTTCGGGTGCTATATGACGAACTTTAGCCGAGCTATGCAGCGGATATTATGTATTCATACTTCTCATCGGATACTATATGTTAACCCGTCGTCAGGCTATGGTTTGGATATATTGTGTTGGCCCTAGTCGTGATTTGCATCGTATACTATGTGATAATGATTAACCGGGCTATGTATCAGGTATTATGTGGTAATTTGTGGGCAACTTGTGGGATAGTGTGTGATATCAATTAGTTAAACTATACACTGGATATAATGTGTTATACTTTGTAGGCCCATGTCTTCTTAGCATAATATCTATGCAAACTTACACACATATATGTTTAACACATTATGTATTCTATTATGTATTTAGGCTTAACACAGTATGATAGCATGTTGGCTTACCATAGTATTTATCCATTAGCTAGGCTATGCATCGGACACTGTGTGTTAACCATAGTCAAACTAACCATTAGTTATTCACCAGCCTAGCTATGCTTTGGATACCATGTGTTAACCGTTAGTCATTCTATACCTCGGATACTATGTGCTAGCCCTTGTCGGGCTATGCATCGTTTGTCAGGCTATGTATTTGATTCCGGGATTGGTGTCTGTTGTCAGGCTAGGTATCTATTGTCTAGTTATGTATCTTTTGTCTAGCTATGTAGGCTATGGTCAGGCTAGGTATCTGTTATCAGGAAATGTAGGCTATGATCATGCTAGGTATCTGTTGTCAGGGTGCTGGTTACTCTTGCATCACCATAGATCTGTGTCTATGGATAACCAGCTTAGCATAGTATGTGGGTTTACATAGATAACACAGAGTGTAGGCTAACTATATACATTACCCAAGCCATGCATTGGATACTTTATGTTAATCATTAGCCTGGCTGTGTTAACCATTAGTCAGGCTACACATCAGATAATATGTGATATTCCATAGCCAGGCTCAGCATCGGCTATTATGTGCTAACCATTAGCGAGGCTGTGTACCGGATATTATATGCGGGGGCATACTCAAGCTACTTATCGGATACTATATGTTAACCCATCGTCGGGCTATGCATCGGATACTATGTGTTAATGATTAGTCTAGCTATGTATCGGGTATTATGTGGGCAGGTTGTAGTCAGGCTACTGTGTGATAACCATTAGCTAAACTATGCATTGGATATAATTTGTAGGCCGTTGTCGGCTTAGCATAATATGTATGCAGGCTTACACACATGTTTGTTTAACGCAGTATGTAGGCCTAACATAGTATATACGCCTATCTATGATAGCATGGATATTGGCTTGGCGTATTTATGTGGGTTTACACGCATATTTGTTTAACAGCGTATATATGGCTATTTAGAGTATATTGCATGCTGGTTTAACATAGTATATACCAGGCTAGTGTTTCTTTCCAGCTGACTTTTGAAATGACATGTGTGACTATATCTAGACCATACATAATTGATAAGCCAATTTGGGGAGTTTATGCTTATTTAGCGAGGCTATGCACCGGATAATATGTGTTGGGGCATACTATGTGTTAATGATTAGCCTGGCTAGTGTTTCTTTCCGGCTGACTTTTGAACTGACACGTGTGACTATATCTAGACCATACATAATTGATAAGCCAATTTTGGGAAGTTTATGCTTATTTAGCGAGGCTATGCACCGGATATTATGTGTTGGTGATTACTATGTGTTAATGATTAGCCAGGCTATGTATCGGGTATTATGTGGTAATTTGCGGGCAACTTGTAGTCAGGCTACTCATCGGATACTGTTTGATAACCATTAGCTAAACTATGCACTGGATATAATGTGTTCAGGCCCATGTCTTCCTAGCATAATATCTATGCAGGCTTACACACATATATGTTTAACACATTATGTAGGCTTAACATAGTATGATAGCATGCATGTTGGCTTAGCATAGTATTTATTTGGTTTACACGCATATTTATTTAACACACTATATAGGGTGATTACGTATGCAGGCCTAACATAGTATATAAGCCTATGTAGGATAGCATCCATGTTGGTTAGCATAGTATTTATGTGGGTTTACACGCATATCTGTTTAGCACAGTATGTAGGCTTAGCATATTATTTATGTAGGTTTACAAGCATATTTGTTCAACACACTATATAAGCTATCATTCATCCTGGCTTAACATATTGTATAGGCCTATGTGGGTAACGGGGATATTTGCCTAATACAGGATGTATATAGGTTAAACAGCATATTGGTTTAACAGCGTATATATATATGGCTATGTAGATTATATTGCATGATGGTTTAACATAGTATATATGCCTGAATGTTGGTTTAGCACTGTATGTATATGGGTTGCGTAAATTTTTTAAATTGTATTGTAATATTTGTTGACCGTCATGGGCGTGATAGGTTATGCATTGGTAGATGTACCCTATAGTACTTCCCATATTATACGATTGCCAGGTTCTACCTGATATATGAGGTGAAACTATCTCTGTTCATATAGGCTGTGGCCAGTGATTTACCGACATAGTAGGCGCATTTAGGGGTTCATGTATGTAGGCCTAGCATAGTATGTATGCAAGCTTGCGTATTTGTTTAACACATTATGTGGTCTATCGTATATATTGGTTTAGCTATACCTTATAGTACTCCCCATATTATACGGTTGCCTGCCCGTGGTTCTGCCTGATATATGAGGTGAAACTATCTCAGTTCATATAGGCTTTGGCCGGTGATTTACCGACATAGTATGTCGGCCTAGCATAGTATGTATGTAGGCCTGCATATTTGTTTAACACATTATGTGGGCTGTCATATATTGGTTTAACACGTTATATAGGCCTTCTCGTCTTACATTGACCGTTTACGTAGGCCTACCGGGCCCCCGCGTTGTGATTGGTCGATTCAACTTGTTGACTATTTGACCTCTATGTAGGTCGTTGGTCGTTTGATCTAACCGATCATTTTTGGGTAATTTCATATATTATTTGATAACCACCCCCCACTTGATGCCTGAATCCAGGGTTACTTTACCTATCGGCAGGCTTCGAGATGGCTATTACCTGAGTCCTTGCTCCGTGTTTGCTTTACCTATGGTCTAACTCCATGGTAGCTTTACTTAGGCCCCGACTCCGTGGTAGCTTTACCGATGGTCTGGTTCCTGGTTTACTTTACCTAGGGCAAGGCTTCGGGATAGCTTTTACACGGGGCTTTGCTCCGTGTTAGCTTTACCTAAGGTCTAACTCTGTGGTAGCTTTACCTAAGCTCCGACTCTGTGGTGGCTTTACCGGAGGTCTGGTTCCTGGGTTACTTTACCTAGGGCAAGGCTTCGGGATAGCTTTTACACGAGGCTTTGCTCCGTGTTAGCTTTACCTAAGGTCTAACTCTGTGGTGGCTTTACCGGAGGTCTAGTTCCTGGGTTACTTTACCTAGGGCTTGGCTTCGGGATAGCTTTTACACGAGGCTTTGCTCCGTGTTAGCTTTACCTAGGGTCTAACTCCGTGGTAGCTTTACCTAGGACTTGGTGGGGGTATTTGTCTTGGTAGTTGGTATAGCAACCATCCTAGCCCTGCTCTTGTGTGGCTTTACTTAAAGGCTGAGTGTATTGTTTATTAATTTAGTAGGATAGACAAATTTTTAGTTTGCCAACCCCTGGGCCCCTCATCACCCGATTCATTTAGGGTAGACCACTATAGTTAGGGCGAGCCTACTACTTGCCTAGACTCGCTCGGGCGCTGATACGTCATCAGATAACCATTTAATCTTTCCAAAGGTTACCCCCACCACCGGAGCTATTCCAGGGTCACTTTACCTAAGGGTCGGCCTCGTGATGGCTTTACCCGAGGGCTAGCTCCGTGTTAGCTTTACCTAAGGCCTTGCTGCTGGGTGGCTGGGCTCGGTTTGGCTTTAACCGAGTGCGTGCTCCATATTGGCGGGTTTAACTGATGCCTGGGTGGATTTTACCTAGGACCCCGATTATTTTTGACAATCTAAAAACAGGTGAACCCGCCCGCACAGCCCACCAAGATGGACTTTAACCATACCATATACGGTCATTTGATCCAACCGATCGATTTTCGGCAATTTCATATTTTTTGTAAAAACTACCCCTTGGTGAACCCGCCCCCGCAATGGTCCAAAAGAGCCTCTGCACGTATCCCGTACTGTCTGTTGATCCAACCGATCGATTTTCGGCAATTTCGTATTTTTTGTGAAAACTACCCCTAGGTGAAACTACCCCTACCGACGCAATAATACACTCTAGACTCACCCCATCGGTCAAGGCACGATTTTCCAAAATTTTTTCGAAAACTACCCCCCACCCCCCCCCCCCCCCAATCCACCCCCGGAGCATCCGCCGGGGAAGGTCCTGAACGTAGCTAAGGTCACCCCCTACACTTAGGTTGGGTTGGGTTGGATACAATTTGGCTGGCTTAGGTTAGTGGCTTGGAGTTAAATTTTTTCGAAAAACTACCCCTACCCCTCTAAACGTGGTCAAAACCACCCCCAAAGCTACGGTCAGGGTCACGACGTCCGCCCGCATCATCCGGAACTACCCCTATAGTCCTAGGTTACGTAGCGGCCGATTTTTTTTTTTTTTTTTCGAAAAACTACCCCCTACCCCCCTGAACGTGGTCGAAACCACCCCTTGGTCTGGGGTCGAGGTCGGGATGACCTTGAGCATCATCCAAAACTACCCCTATAGTCCTAGGTTACGTAGCGGCCGAGTTAGGGGTGGGTCCGCGCCAGTCTAGGGCGAGATCTACTGTCATATATTACCTCCTCCCTCGATTTACCATTACTTGAAACCGCCTTTATCTTAAAGTCGTCATATATTACCTCCTAACTCGATTTACCATTACTTGAAACCGCCTTTATCTTAAAGTCGTCATATATTACCTCCTCCCTCGATTTACCATTACTTGAAACCGCCTTTATCTTAAAGTCGTCATATATTACCTCCTCCCTCGATTTACCATTACTTGAAACCGCCTTTAGCTTAAAGTCGTCATATATTATCTCCTAACTCGATTTACCATTACTTGAAACCGCCTTTATCTTAAAGTCGTCATATATTACCTCCTCCCTCGATTTACCATTACTTGAAACCGCCTTTATCTTAAAGTCGTCATATATTACCTCCTCCCTCGATTTACCATTACTTCAAACCGCCTTTATCTTAAAGTCGTCATATATTATCTCCTCCCTCGATTTACCATTACTTGAAACCGCCTTTATCTTAAAGTCGTCATATATTACCTCCTCCCTCGATTTACCATTACTTGAAACCGCCTTTATCTTAAAGTCGTCATATATTACCTCCTCCCTCGTTTTACCATTACTTGAAACCGCCTTTTTCTTAAAGTCGTCATATATTACCTCCTCCCTCGATTTACCATTACTTGAAACCGCCTTTAGCTTAAAGTCGTCATATATTATCTCCTCCCTCGATTTACCATTACTTGAAACCGCCTTTATCTTAAAGTCGTCATATATTACCTCCTCCCTCGATTTACCATTACTTGAAACCGCCTTTATCTTAAAGTCGTCATATATTACCTCCTCCCTCGATTTACCATTACTTGAAACCGCCTTTATCTTAAAGTCGTCATATATTATCTCCTCCCTCGATTTACCATTACTTGAAACCGCCTTTATCTTAAAGTCGTCATATATTACCTCCTCCCTCGATTTACCATTACTTGAAACCGCCTTTAGCTTAAAGTCGTCATATATTATCTCCTAACTCGATTTACCATTACTTGAAACCGCCTTTAGCTTAAAGTCGTCATATATTATCTCCTAACTCGATTTACCATTACTTGAAACCGCCTTTAGCTTAAAGTCGTCATATATTACCTCCTCCCTCGATTTACCATTACTTGAAACCGCCTTTATCTTAAAGTCGTCATATATTACCTCCTCCCTCGATTTACCATTACTTAAAACCGCCTTTATCTTAAAGTCGTCATATATTACCTCCTCCCTCGATTCACCATTACTTGAAACCGCCTTTATCTTAAAGTCGTCATATATTACCTCCTCCCTCGATTTACCATTACTTGAAACCGCCTTTATCTTAAAGTCGTCATATATTACCTCCTAACTCGATTTACCATTACTTGAAACCGCCTTTATCTTAAAGTCGTCATATATTACCTCCTCCCTCGATTTACCATTACTTGAAACCGCCTTTATCTTAAAGTCGTCATATATTACCTCCTCCCTCGATTTACCATTACTTGAAACCGCCTTTAGCTTAAAGTCGTCATATATTATCTCCTAACTCGATTTACCATTACTTGAAACCGCCTTTATCTTAAAGTCGTCATATATTACCTCCTCCCTCGATTTACCATTACTTGAAACCGCCTTTATCTTAAAGTCGTCATATATTACCTCCTCCCTCGATTTACCATTACTTGAAACCGCCTTTATCTTAAAGTCGTCATATATTACCTCCTCCCTCGATTTACCATTACTTCAAACCGCCTTTATCTTAAAGTCGTCATATATTATCTCCTCCCTCGATTTACCATTACTTGAAACCGCCTTTATCTTAAAGTCGTCATATATTACCTCCTCCCTCGATTTACCATTACTTGAAACCGCCTTTATCTTAAAGTCGTCATATATTACCTCCTCCCTCGTTTTACCATTACTTGAAACCGCCTTTTTCTTAAAGTCGTCATATATTACCTCCTCCCTCGATTTACCATTACTTGAAACCGCCTTTAGCTTAAAGTCGTCATATATTATCTCCTCCCTCGATTTACCATTACTTGAAACCGCCTTTATCTTAAAGTCGTCATATATTACCTCCTCCCTCGATTTACCATTACTTGAAACCGCCTTTATCTTAAAGTCGTCATATATTACCTCCTCCCTCGATTTACCATTACTTGAAACCGCCTTTATCTTAAAATCGTCATATATTATCTCCTCCCTCGATTTACCATTACTTGAAACCGCCTTTATCTTAAAGTCGTCATATATTACCTCCTCCCTCGATTTACCATTACTTGAAACCGCCTTTAGCTTAAAGTCGTCATATATTATCTCCTAACTCGATTTACCATTACTTGAAACCGCCTTTAGCTTAAAGTCGTCATATATTATCTCCTAACTCGATTTACCATTACTTGAAACCGCCTTTAGCTTAAAGTCGTCATATATTACCTCCTCCCTCGATTTACCATTACTTGAAACCGCCTTTATCTTAAAGTCGTCATATATTACCGCTTTAGCTTAAAAAATGTCATAGCCAAATGAGTTCGTAAGTTTTACTGTAATTTTTATCGCCTTTTCTTCATATATAATTCTTCCATTTATCTTGTTCGATTAATCGTTTTTTTCCCACTATGATCGATAGTCGAATAGTGATAAGACAACTCTCTTCACCCAAGTCGAAAGTCGGTTTACTTCAGGTACATGATTCTGCCAACATTTGATCATAGTTTTCCCTTATTACCAGTCTACCAGGGAGATCATAGAATTCCCCCAGACCTATCTAACTTCATATTCCCTTCCCTCTACTTCTCAACAGAAGATGTAACAAACACCTCTTTTTGGCCCCGATAGAGAGCAAGGCTATTTCACATAGCGATCTCTTCTACCTACTATATTATCTTCTACTGATTTGCTCTTGGACTACCTAAATCCTGGCTATATCTTTTCCTGGATAAACCCTTCTCTGTTATTGGTCGCAATGACTAATAGGCCTAAAACTAAGAGGAAAAGACTATCGAGACCAAAACTACTTCGAATAAAAGCCCATTCCTCACGAAACCTAATTTTCTCACTTCCAATACGAGGGGATCATAATGTCCCTTCCGCCATCTTACCTTATTCCCACATAAACCCCTTTATTCTTCTTTCTGCAATACAGTATGACAGGTAGCAACAATTCACACTGGAAAAAAACTATTTTCCAAACGTTATCAACATTGTTCGTCATTTTGTGCCCCCCCCCCCCGGCAATGGGCTACTAGTCATATTTTGCGATCACCTTAAACAAAACTACTGCCAGTTCCCTTATCATGCCATTAAGTTCCTTTACTTCCCCTCGAATTCTCTAGTGACAAAATTGTAGTACTCAGCCAACGACCGTCAGTAACAAATCTGTCATAGGTCGCTGTGTCGTCCAGTAGAGTATCGCTAGTGTCTTCAACATGGAGTGATCCAGAGCGACCAGATAATCAGCCGCGCCTTCATCGTCTAGGCAGGTAGGACCGGCGGAGGAATCCTCGAGGCCAATTCGATGCCGATGGATCTAGAGATAGATGGCTGGTCGTAGCAAGAGAATATATCATCCGAAACCTAATTACCCACCGCCTCTGCTATTGGCCGTGTATTCCGTCAAGTATCCGACTCACTCGCCCAGTCACTTGACTTCTGCATCACTTAATACAGCTCCCAGTGTCACATGTAGGTGTATCTAGAGGCTCCATTAATAGACGCGCAATTGATTCTAATGATACTGTCTTCTAGTGATTGAATCTACGCCTTATTCACAACGTCTTTCATTTACTCTGATTAGATTCATTACTTGTGTAATTGATCCAGAATTCAAAGGAACTTAGATTTAGTGAATTTAAAAATAGAACTGGAATATATATATTTAAACTGAATTAAAGTGACGTTTAAATATATTACATTCTACTCTTTGCTCAGAAAAGTTTTAATAAAACAATGACTTTAAACGTTTTTCTGTTTTTATAAAAATCATATCGACAGATATTAGATCATATGAATTAGATAATTCTTTAATATCAATGTTTGAAGGATGTAAGGTTGTGAAGAAAATTACGAAACCATTAAATAAGATTGTGAATAGAAGAAAACGTTGCAGTCAAGTGTGTGTTTAAATAGCTTTATTTATAATTTATGATTACGTAGGTTCAGAAAATTATAAGACAATTTTAGACTAGTTATCTATTTAATACTTTACAGACTTTCATGGAGACTATTATTTACGTATTTAATATTTATAAAAGCGTCCTAACACTGGTTTAATTATGTATACTAAAAACTACTTATTCGCTAATAGTTTATTTACACTTGACTGTCACTCAGACGAAAATGCTATTCCTCTCTCATTAAAAAACACCGATCTTTTCTCATTTAGCAAAACTTTTTATATCGAGTTGCCGATTCTAGTAATTTTTATCCGCTTATTACTAGAAGTTTCTAGAGCGGTGTGGTTATTGTGTTCGTTCAAACGTGACATGCCGCTTCTAGTAATTTCTATCCGTTTGCTTCTAGAAGGCTCTTGCATTTCCTAGTTGGCGTACTGTTGTGTCCACTCATTCGAGACACTTGTTAAGCTGTATACAAAAAATCATGGGTGGGAAAGTTTCGTTTACAATATAATCATGTAAGTTATTAAGTGTTGGAAAGAGCCTATAATAACATACAAACGACTTTATTAGTTTAAACTTCTTTATTTATACTACGCTGTGTAGACAAAGCATGTTACTCATTCAGAGTATAACACAACCTAAACTTATTTATACTACGCTGTGTAGACAAAGCATGTTACTCATTCAGAGTATAACACAACCTAAACTTATTTATACTACGCTGTGTAGACAAAGCATGCTACTCATTCAGAGTATAACACAACCTAAACTTATTTATACTACGCTGTGTAGACAAAGCATGCTACTCATTCAGAGTATAACACAACCTAAACTTATTTATACTACGCTGTGTAGACAAAGCATGTTACTCATTCAGAGTATAACACAACCTAAACTTATTTATACTACGCTGTGTAGACAAAGCATGCTACTCATTCAGAGTATAACACAACCTAAACTTATTTATACTACGCTGTGTAGACAAAGCATGTTACTCATTCAGAGTATAACACAACCTAAACGTATTTATAATTATAAGCTTACAATTTGTCTCATTTATAAAGTTTTAAAACTTTATTATTTCATATATTTAAGTAAATAAACAGAATTAACAACACATAGCTTGAGTCATAATAATGTCAATATATTTGACAACTATATATATAACATTAAGAGATATGTTCGGTGTTTAAAAATTTTCTACTATGTTTTCTACTTTTCGAAGTGGAAGTTTCTATAGGAGTATAAAAGTTTTCAAGGAGGTAAAGTTTGATATTTTACACAACATAATGTACAATTTTTTCTACATCTCGGTTAGACTATGCAGGCCTACAGCGCTTGTGGCTCAACCTGCAACCAAATGCTTGACTGGAGTTCAGAGTAACTCCTTCTCCCTGTGTCCAGGTCTACTACAGTGAGACTATTCTCACGTGACACCATAACTTTCCCCTACACACAAGTACCCCAGGATCGTCATGTCCACCTTAGTCATGCCTATTTTTATTACCTTTCTGTTTCCTTTCCTCTAGAAGGGGTGAGTGGTTAGACACCCTTTAAAAACACAACAGAAAGCACTCATTTTATACGACCCTGACGACCTATTGATACTATTGTCACCTGTATATATTTTACAAGGCGTTGTTTGTACATACCTTAATTCCATTATAATATTCTCAACCCCCTTTCTTATCCTTTGAAGGCAATTGACTGTTGAGCCTACATAAACCTCAAACTCCTGATCAGTTTAAGTATATGCACTTTTGATCAGTTGAACGTTAAAGGTTTGGTTAGTTAAATATTTCTTATGTTTTGGTTATTTGAATTTTGGTTATTTGAAGGCTCTCCTACTAAAATCGTCATGGATGTGAGAGATCAAGTGACCTTGAATTAAACAGCTGAGAAGACACGAAAAAGCAGATTGTTTTGATTTCGGAATCGTAGAATTTACGATCTTCGAACAAGAATAGCAATTAGTAAGTAGACGGTATTTCACGTTGGTGCTATTTCAATTTAAATATTCTCTTTGATAAACTATTTTGTTTTTCATGCTGCATATTTTTTAAAACTTAGAACGTTAAATTCTACAGTGGTAGGTAATAATGCATCACGTCGAAAGCTATTAACATTTTGAATGGTTGGTGAGTCCCCAAGGGGTTTGGGATGTCCTCAGATTTTCAATCACGTTTTAATTGAGTTTCCTTTAATTATCTGTAGGAATTGTATTTTACATCTGGCTGGAGTTTATGACGTCCTACCCCTTCTTTTATCGAATCCAGAATATTCTTCATTTTATTGTTTTTATATCAACGTTTTTATCCTGATAGTTTGCAACACTTATTTACAGTGATGTTTTTATTCATATACTGTCATTTTTCTATTGTTCGAATCTATAAAAATACATCTCTTTAAATGGACAATTATTTTATATCTGTTTTTTTAATTCCTCCCATTAGTTTATATTCTCCTTATATATATATATATATATATATATATATATATATATATAAAGAACAAAAGTCAAAATACAAATACAAGAATTATATTTGAATTTACAATTTAAGATATATATATATATATATATATAAGACTTTATATATATAGAATTTTATATATATATATATATATATATATAATAAATTTAAAATATTTCAAACACAAGAATACTTTTAACCCTAGAGGACTCGCGCGGGGTAATTATTCTCCCAGTGAGTTTTCAGCAAAGATTATAAAATAGTTACAAATCCTGAAATTCATCCACCCTTACATACCTTCTAATTGACTCGCCCTGTATCTATTTCTGTCCCTACATCAGGTAGTTTGACAGTTTTTGTTCACTTATAACGGTTTGAAGTTATTGTTGCAACAGCTGGGAAAGTTTTTACCCCGCGCGAGTCCTCACGTTACAATACTAGTCCCTCTAATGAAGTCTATTTCTATTTGTATTTTGCGAGGTTTTTATAAGTGGAGTTCATTTTTATTCGTATTTTGCTAGGTTTTATAAGAGAAGTCTGATTGTATTTATATTTTGCAAAGTTTTTATAAGTGAAGTCTATTTCTCTTTATATTTTACGAAGTTTTTATAAGTGAAGATTATTTCAAATTGTATTTTGCAACTTTTTTATCACATAAATTTATTTTCATTTTTTTTGCAAGATTGCTGTGAGTGATTTTTACTGTTTCGTATTTTGTGAGGAATTTATCATTGAAGTTCATTTTAATTTATAAATTTAATAATCTATTTTAAATTATCTACGTATATATTTTGTCATGGCGATAATAGAGAACACAAATTTTATATTTGTAACTTTTCAAGAGAGAGAGACGCAAATTAAACTTCTTTTGAAGGAATTAAAGCATTGTTTGAGGTATTGTATATTTGTGGAGCAATGATGGCTTCGTACAACAATTCTAGAGGTATATGGACAACAGACAGAACTGGTTCGCATATAGTATAGTGTACAATGTCAAGACACAGATTCTATTTTCTCTTGCAAGTATTAAGTTTTGATATATATTGTGTTTATAAACTATTCTTGTTTATAAAATATTTTGTTTTCATGATTATTGTAACAAAAAAACATGTTAATTACAGGTGTGATTTTTGCCCTAAGAACTTAGACAAAAAACAATAAATGCTGTACTAATTGTGGGAAAAGTGTTTGTAAAGACCATTTAGTTGAAGTATGTGAAGAGTGTTTTGGCGTATAAAGAAGGAAAAAATATTGCATGAGTTTGTTCATATCTTTTATAGTATAACAAAATATGTTTAAATAATTTTTTTATTTATAACATTAAATATTTTACTGATATTGACCTAAAAACTAGTTGGGGTAAAAAATTACCCCGCGCGAGCTCTGCTGTAACGGGTATTAGCGCGAGTCCTCTAGGGTTAATGAATATATTTATTAAATATTTTATTTAGAATAAATATATTCATTAAAAGTATTCTTGTGTTTGAAATATTTTAAATTTATTAACTATATATACAAGAAAACATATCACCATATTTAATATATATATATCTTGTTCAATTGTTCAGTACTTTTTATTCATCCACTCAAGTTCAAATACATTTTTCTTAAATTGTAGTGGATGACACGCAATGTTAATACAGTTTTATTTTAAATATTAAATCGTTAATTAATTTTAATAAAGAATTAGTTTAATGTTTATATGGGAATAGAAACTTTTCACATAAGGGGCAAGGTATGCAATATAGGTATTTCGTTATATTTGACTTAAATTAAGTGGTAACATATGATTTCATAATACAGCTGATTTTATGCTATAAATATTATGTGGTAGAACAGCCGTTTTAAAGCGTATGGTATGAAACTTTATTTATATTAGTTGTAATTATTTAATAAAATCTAACTAAAATACAATTTACTTCGAATTTTGTAGTCCATTATGTTCGGTGAAACTGAATTAATAATTTTTACATTAGTTTATGATTATCTGAGCTTTAATTTTTTGTAAATTTGTTAAAAACTTAATGAGACAATACGTTTTCGATCGCTCCGTGTCTAAATTTTCCGCTTGGAGTTGTAAGGTGACGGATTTAAAGGCGTCAATATTTCTGTGTTGACTAAAGTAGGAATAGACTTCAACATATTTTGTTTATGGCCTATTTCTTGTTTCTAAGGAAATTACTATTAGCAACGTTCACTCCACCACCTTCGATTGTTTTCCTTCGTATATATGTTGTTCAAAAGTACATTTTAAGCAGGAATAAAGTAGAAAGTTAGATAAAACTGTGGAAACTGAATGATTCTTTATAAAACATTGCAACATTTTACACTCCATTTATTTGCATGCAATATGTATATATATATATATATATATATATATATATATATATATATATATATATATAGAGAGAGAGAGAGAGAGAGAGAGAGAATTGGTAAATACCCACTGAAGTTAATAGAGTAAAATTGTATTTTATATTATATTATTTTATTATATATATATATATATATATATATACACAGGGAGAGAGAGAGAGAGAATTGGTAAATACCCACTAATTTTAACAAAGTAAAATTTTATTTTAGTTACCCTAGAGCACTATGATATTGCGTGGTAACCATGGCATCAGTTTAAGGTTCTACACTGAAAGTTTCGACAACCAGATGGAAGGACAAAATTCATAACATCTTAGAGAAGTTGATTTCTAGATATTGGCAAGTAGCCCGAGCGCTAGACTTCGAACATGTAGTTCCTCAGATCGATCCCGTCTGGACCCCACAAACTTTATAATTTAGTTATTGAATAAATATTTGAAACAACTGTATTGACATCAAATGTCATCCACTATAGGTTTAAAAAAATGTATTTCAACTTGGCTGGATGAATAAAAACGTATTTTATTAACGGTTGAAACTTTGTATAACATATGCATTATGAGAGTATTAGGTAATAGAAGAAAGTAATCATAGAAAGAAATAATTAGTTAAAATTATAATAAATGAAAAATAATAACTATAATAAGTAATTCACAATAAATAAAACAAGATATAATAATAGGTACAGCCTAGCAACAAAGTAATCGGTTAGGTGAAATTCCGGTTAGGAATAAAAAAGTAATAACTTATTCCTATAGAGGAGTGTACAAGCAACGCTGTTGGGTCACTAAGCTGTCACTTGATCCGCAAAAGGACCACTGCTTCCCTTTACCAATCGGCAATTTTGCAAAAAATAACTTGACTTATAATTTTTTATAATCAAGTATATCACAACCGGGCACTTTGTTAATATTGTAGGCTATAAGATTGCGAGGTAATTCTTTAAGTATTACTTGATAAACGAACGAAAATGTTTGGTTAACGAACGTCTTGTTTACAAGATCACTTTGTTAAAACTATTTGTTTTAAACATAGGTAAGTGGTAAACAAGTTGAAAGTGGTGGAGCAACGATCAACCAACTACGTATTATTTAAAACCGGGAAATCATTTTGAAGTAAAACCAGAATATTTTATAAAGATATGATGATACGTTAGTGCGTTTATATTAAAAACATTATATAAGGACTATTTAATAAATTTACATTTTTAATTCTATCCTCAGAAAATAAGGGGCTAATTAATAATCGATATTTTGTTAACAGCTGAACATCCATAATATTTTGACTAAATATGGTATAGGAGAAGCACCTGAAATGAATATCTTTCCATTTACAAAGGCATCTATAGGTAATCGCTAGAGAAGTTCGGAAACAAATTAGATAAAAACATGTCTGTTTGATTAAAATAGCCCTAAAGATGGCATGCGCTATGTCGAAACGTGTACGTGTAAAGAAAGTTTTAGTATAAGACGGTTTGTCGTTAGGCTTGGACATGTTTCCGACAAGGGGTTGGGTTTTCCTCCCAGATGCTATTTAATCTTATGTAATAATTCAATTCCTTTACAAGACATAAAATGCTAATGGTTACGATCAACGTAAACAATTGTTTATCATGTTTTATTACACAAATATACCTCTAGTGTACTCACTATTGAATTATTTAAACTTTAAAACATAAACAATTCGGCAGTTTTAAGATTGAACTTTTAAATATCCCAGCGTTAAATGTTCCCTGTGAAACTTTAATAACGAGGGAAATCATCCCTCTAAATTCTGGCGTTAATATCTCTTTAATGACCTGCACGTAATATCCCCGGACGAACAATATAACCTGTAACGGAAGGTTGCGTGTCAAGGTCACTTTACCGCCCCTTGTAAATTTATATCAACAGTGGTTAATGTTGGACCGATACGTCAAACACTTTAACAAGTAGGTCACAACAGAGAAAAGATTTTAGAAAACGTTGTCGATTTATTACGAATATGACCTTTACTTCTTTCTTTTTACTTTACTTATGAAGGTCGCTTTTTTCTTGTGCGGAGCTGGGCTGGTGTTTATAGCAGAACGCAATTTCCTATTTCAACCATTATTTACATAAAGTTAAACAATGGAAAATATTCGCACGAGAAAACAGAACAAGAAAGAAATAAAGAATGCTGTCATGTTCTAGGTACGAAAGTTTTTGTTTGAGGTTTAACTGCAAGCAATTATTCGCTAATAACGTCCTGCAATACTGAATATTTTTAATAAATTACCAAAGAAAAAACTAGAATAAACCTGTTTTAAAAATAAGTTCATAATTTTCAAAAAAAATATATGATAATCTATACGAACGTAAACCATATTTTTAAGAAACTTACTAAGGGTACAGTTAGAAAAACATATGTTGTGGTACTCAGCGGTGTGGTGATATAAGTGAAAACATTTACAGCCACGTCTGCAGAAATTTTGAATTAAAAAAATATTTAATTTTGCGTATTGAGAAATTACCTTAAACATTCGTTTTAATATAAGAAAGAATAATATAGAACTTTTACATTTAACATTAAAATTTGTATATACAAATAACTATTAAACCTAATACATTGTATAATTTTCCATGAAAATCACCAAAGATATGAATGTATACACTTTCATTAAATGTTTATCTCTTTATTTGAGCAATATATTTAGCAGAAACTAATATTTACTGTATTTAATTAAATAAAATAATGTATCAAGCAAAAAAACATTTATTAGATCCTTACTGAATACAACATATTTTAAACAAACTAATTTGAAATCAGTTCTTTAAAAGTATCAGGTATAAAAATTGGGTTGAAAATTGATAACTTATCGTTATATTGAAGTATTTGTTTGAGATTTATAAAAAAATTATTAAATTAACATATTAAATAATTACTGATCA
>JBAIZL010000007.1:32054501-32084501 GCA_036971475.1 Prosapia bicincta
ACTACTTTTTGCTGATGATTCTAAAACAGCACAACAATGTCATAGATGCATAGTAACGTACACAGGGTAACGATATTTCCTAAATAAATGAATTAATAATATAACACTCTACCGCATCTGAATAAAGATATTGCATCGTTGCGTCATATATCCAATTGCGTCTGGCTGTGACGTCACGTGATTGTTGATTGCGTTCTTCTTCACCTTATCGAAGGCCCCGCCTTATCTCAAGGTCGACGGAATATCCGGAAGCTACGAGTGCAACAAGAACGCAATTACCGCAGATCTATGAGCGTTTGGATTAGCCAGTCGTACTGCGCATGTCTGCCGCCCGTCTGCATCCAGGGATATGGCTTTATGTTTCTCCTAAACCCAATCGTTTTGTCAAAGACTAATGAAACATCCATAATTTGTCTAACTGTAAATTTAAAAGATATGGAGATGTTTTTCCAAAATAAGTTACTAATTAATTGAAATTACTTAACCATCTATAGTGCAAGGTGTTTTTTTCAATTAATTAATAATTTTTCTTTTAACATGTGTGTGTGTGTGTGTGTGTGTGTGTGTGTGTGTGTGTGTGTGTGTGTATGTGTGTGTGTGTGTGTGTGTATGAGTGTGTGTGTGTGTGTGTATGAGTGTGTGTGTGTGTGTGTGTGTATGTGTGTATGTGTGTGTGTGTGTGTGTGTGTGTGTGTGTGTGTGTGTGTGTGTGTGTGTGTGTGTGTGTGTGTGTGTGTGTGTGTGTGTGTGTGTGTGTGTGTGTGTGTGTGTGTGTGTGTGTGTGTGTGTGTGTGTGTGTGTGTGTGTGTGTGTGTGTGTACACATACACAAAGTTATATTATACAAACTTAAATACAATCAAATGTGACAAAGTAAAAGTACATATAAAGTAAAATAATGATTTACATTGACTAACAGTATAACAACTATCAAAACATCATTATATGATTCACTATAGTATGTAAATTATATATATATATATATATATATATATATATATATATATATATATATATATTGTTTTACAATATTATAATATATTATTATAATATAATTGTTATATTGCTATAAAGTAATATTATAACATATATAATATAACTTATAGAATAAGTCATATGAAAATAGTATTTCTTATTTACATATTACAGTATTATATATATATATATATGTATATAGTAAATATGGTTACGTTTCCTTGTAATAAAATAAATAATAACATTATTTCAAGTACAAGAATTATTTTCTATCGCCTAATCTCTTGAAGATGCTAATACAATAATTGGCGAAAACTTTGAAAATAATATAAACTTAAAACAATTCTCGAGCTTGAAATGTTTTCATTTTTATATATACTCTTTATACTTTTAATAAATAACGTAACAAACAATACTTTCATTAAATAAACGGTTAAAAAAATATTTAAGAAGCTAGAGGTTTTGTTTACTTGGTTGTAAAAAATAAAAATATAATACTTTTTCCAACTTGCATATTTATTCTTAAAATTAGTTTTTGAAATCTACGCGATAAAAGGTCTGTAGGGAATTTATTTTATTTGCGTAATATATACATATTTAATAGATAAAAGTATAAACTAAAATATTGAATCTAATGAAATATTAAAAATCTTACCTCAACTGAGCGAATACAATATTTCGCTGGCATTTTGTAGGTTAGTAAAAGTTAGGCAATGAATGCGTTACACATGAAGTAAAAGGATAAATCCTCAGCCTTCATTTTTATTGTGTTTCTCTGCATTTGCCAAATCTCTGTAATATTGATGGGTTCTGATTACTGAACGATGTGGAGAAATAACAGCTGCCAGGTGTGGGATCAATGGATACAGCAAGCACTTCGACTTCGTTTGTTCTAACAAGTTGCAGTGGATTTTTAACATCGCAAACACAAATAGCGGTTAAAACTCGACACAATACAAACATAACCTCGAAGTACCACCTCAAACGTAACTGTATAAACTGAAGCCTTGTTTATAAAGCAGTTAAATTTAGATGTTTTACTAGTTTCAATGTGTTTGGATAAATAGGTTTCATAATGAAAGAATGGCTCTACATACAGTAACACGTGGTAACAAGTGAAAACCTTTATACCGCCGCCTACAAAATCCTATTGGATGGACATAAACATACAATTTTGCATCAGTATAATTTCCGTCAGGTTACGCTACCAGGTCCACTAGGTCAATTAATTGAAAACATATGATTTCATGCAACAACTGATTTAACACGTAGGTTATGTTATATTATATAGGTAATGAATATTGTTAAGGAAAAAGGTTATTATTAAATAGTTTTGATCTATAAATAAGTAACACATGTAAAAGCCAAAATAACGAAGTAAAATGCATTTTTTGATAAATAAAATACAAAATATTCTTTAAGTAACATGTTTAAAATTTAAAAAAAACGAAGTAAAGTTGCATTTTTTGGTAAATAAAAATACAAAATATTCTTCAAGAAACATCTTTAAAAGGCAAAAGAACGAAGTAAAATTGCATTTTTTGGCAAATAAAAATACAAAATATTCTTCAAGAAACATCTTTAAAAGGCAAAAGAACGAAGTAAAATGCACTCTTTGTATAGTAGTATGGAAATAAAATACAAAATTCCCCAACTTGAACGTTTTTGTAAAGTAAAGCTTTGTAAGGCCAAATTCAGGGCGTCTACAGGATCTCTATCGAGAAAGCGTTTTTATCTCTACTGAGTAATTTTGTTCATGAGATAATACAAACATAAAATGATAAAATTATATAAAATATTCATAAAATAAATATTGATCAATAATAACATTTTTGTTTATTTAAAATAATAAATGCCAAGCGCACCGGGTGTATTTTAAAAGACCAAGCGTTAAAAGAATCTGAATTATTGAAGAACAATTACAAAATTTTTAATCCTACAGTTTATTACAATTGATTTTAGAGCAAAGATAATTTTTAGGTTTTTTCTATCCTTAAGTGGTGTAACTTTGTCATTAAATACAATGAAATTAGATATAAATAATTACAATTAGAGCGTGGTATCAATGAACATGATTGTGTGAAGTGGAGCGAAGGGAATTGAGATTAAATATTGGTCATCAGAGTTTACAACGATCCTGTACGTTTTATCTATTGCGTTTGTATATTGTGTTATCTCTAAGCCACCACTTTAATGCAATCCTTTACGGTTATATAAAGTTAAATTAGTAGAAGTTCGGTACCTATACAATAACCCACTCTGAAACTAAAGCTTGAACTAGTATTTACGTATGTTTAGATAAATAATATGTTTTCTTGAATGAGCTTAGTTAGTGTTCATTTTGTAGGCATAATCTGCGCGTGTTGGGTAGCAGGATCCCTGGTGGGCTTCCTGCCGCTCCTGGGCTGGAACTCTGCTCCCAGCGGAGAGCTCGAAGACTGCCTCTTCACCAAGGTCATGAGTCATCGCTTCCTCGTGTTCTTGTACTTCGCCACCATCATCTTCCCCGCAATACTCATGGCTGGCTTCTACGCTCACATCTACACCGTTGTACTCAAGCAGGTGACTGTCTGTTAATGTAACAAAAAGCCTAAAAATCTAGTCAGAAAGCACTAACGAAAATGAAAAGTTGTTTTTATTACAAAATAATTCACGCTTTCATTACTTCTTCTCTAATACACATTTTTATCTAAGTATACATTATTAGTACTACTATTATTATTATTTATAATTATCACCACCAT
The DNA here is from genome assembly GCA_036971475.1 of Prosapia bicincta. Lineage (NCBI taxonomy): Eukaryota > Metazoa > Arthropoda > Insecta > Hemiptera > Cercopidae > Prosapia > Prosapia bicincta. The sequence goes on from JBAIZL010000007.1 coordinate 32,058,220, forward strand.
CATAATTATCATAATCGTCGTCATCAAAATCATCATCATCATCATTATCATGAGCACCATCACCACTATACATAGTATGATCATACCCTATATCCTGCGCCAGGAAGTCCTTGCATACATTGTGTCACGACCTGGCCCTATATCCTACACCAGGAGGTCCTTGCATACATTGTGTCACGACCTGGCCCAATATCCTGCGCCAGGAAGTCCTTGCATACATTGTGTCACGACCTGACCCTATATCCTGCGCCAGGAAGTCCTTGCATACATTGTGTCACGACCTGACCCTATATCCTACACCAGGAGGTCCTTGCATACATTGTGTCACGACCTGACCCTATATCCTGCGCCAGGAAGTCCTTGCATACATTGTGTCACGACCTGGCCCTATATCCTACACCAGGAGGTCCTTGGATACATTGTGTCACGACCTGGCCCTATATCCTACCCCAGGAGGTCCTTGGATACATTGTGTCACGACCTGGCCCTATATCCTACCCCAGGAGGTCCTTGGATACATTGTGTCACGACCTGGCCCTATATCCTACACCAGGAGGTCCTTGGATACATTGTGTCACGACCTGGCCCTATATCCTACCCCAGGAGGTCCTTGGATACATTGTGTCACGACCTGGCCCTATATCCTACCCCAGGAGGTCCTTGGATACAAAGTGCCACAACCTGACCCTATATCCTACACCAGGAGGTCCTTGGATACATTGTGTCACGACCTGGCCCTATATCCTACCCCAGGAGGTCCTTGGATACATTGTGTCACGACCTGGCACTATATCCTACACCAGGAGGTCCTTGGATACATTGTGTCACGACCTGGCCCTATATCCTACACCAGGAGGTCCTTGGATACATTGTGTCACGACCTGGCCCTATATCCTACCCCAGGAGGTCCTTGGATACATTGTGTCACGACCTGGCCCTATATCCTACCCCAGGAGGTCCTTGGATACATTGTGTCACGACCTGGCCCTATATCCTACCCCAGGAGGTCCTTGGATACATAGTGTCACGACCTGGCCCTATATCCTACCCCAGGAGGTCCTTGGATACATTGTGTCACGACCTGGTCCTATATCCTACCCCAGGAGGTCCTTGGATACATAGTGTCACGACCTGGCCCTATATCCTACCCCAGGAGGTCCTTGGATACATTGTGTCACGACCTGGCCCTATATCCTACACCAGGAGGTCCTTGGATACATTGTGTCACGACCTGACCCTATATCCTACCCCAGGAGGTCCTTGGATACATAGTGCCACAACCTGACACTATATCCTACACCAGGAGGTCCTGGGATACATTGTGTCACGACCTGACCCTATATCCTACCCCAGGAGGTCCTTGGATACATAGTGCCACAACCTGACCCTATATCCTACACCAGGAGGTCCTTGGATACATTGTGTCACGACCTGGCCCTATATCCTACACCAGGAGGTCCTTGGATACATAGTGTCACGACCTGGCCCTATATCCTACCCCAGGAGGTCCTTGGATACATAGTGTCACGACCTGGCCCTATATCCTACCCCAGGAGGTCCTTGGATACATAATGTCACGACCTGGCCCTATATCCTACCCCAGGAGGTCCTTGGATACATAGTGTCACGACCTGGCCCTATATCCTACCCCAGGAGGTCCTTGGATACATTGTGTCACGACCTGGCCCTATATCCTACACCAGGAGGTCCTTGGATACATTGTGTCACGATCTGGCCCTATATCCTACCCCAGGAGGTCCTTGGATACATAGTGTCACGACCTGGCCCTATATCCTACACCAGGAGGTCCTTGCATACATTGTGTCACGACCTGGCCCTATATCCTACACCAGGAGGTCCTTGGATACATTGTGTCACGACCTGGCCCTATATCCTACCCCAGGAGGTCCTTGGATACATAGTGTCACGACCTGGCCCTATATCCTACCCCAGGAGGTCCTTGGATACATAGTGTCACGACCTGGCCCTATATCCTACCCCAGGAGGTCCTTGGATACATTGTGTCACGACCTGGCCCTATATCCTACACCAGGAGGTCCTTGGATACATTGTGTCACGACCTGGCCCTATATCCTACCCCAGGAGGTCCTTGGATACATAGTGTCACGACCTGGCCCTATATCCTACACCAGGAGGTCCTTGCATACATTGTGTCACGACCTGGCCCTATATCCTACCCCAGGAGGTCCTTGGATACATTGTGTCACGACCTGGCCCTATATCCTACACCAGGAGGTCCTTGGATACATTGTGTCACGACCTGGCCCTATATCCTACCCCAGGAGGTCCTTGGATACAAAGTGCCACAACCTGACCCTATATCCTACCCCAGGAGGTCCTTGGATACATAGTGTCACGACCTGGCCCTATATCCTACCCCAGGAGGTCCTTGGATACATAGTGTCACGACCTGGCCCTATATCCTACACCAGGAGGTCCTTGCATACATTGTGTCACGACCTGGCCCTATATCCTACACCAGGAGGTCCTTGGATACATTGTGTCACGACCTGGCCCTATATCCTACCCCAGGAGGTCCTTGGATACATTGTGTCACGACCTGGCCCTATATCCTGCCCAAGGAGGTCCTTGGATACATAGTGTCACGACCTGGCCCTATATCCTACCCCAGGAGGTCCTTGGATACATTGTGTCACGACCTGGCCCTATATCCTACCCCAGGAGGTCCTTGGATACATTGTGTCACGTTCTGGCCCTATATCCTACCCCAGGAGGTCCTTGGATACATAGTGCCACAACCTGACCGTATATCCTACACCAGGAGGTCCTTGGATACATTGTGTCACGACCTGGCCCTATATCCTACACCAGGAGATAATTGGATACATTGTGTCACGAACTGGCCCTATATCCTACACCAGGAGATCCTTGGATACATTGTGTCACGACCTGGCCCTATATCCTACCCCAGGAGGTCCTTGGATACATAGTGTCACGACCTGGCCCTATATCCTACCCCAGGAGGTCCTTGGATACATAGTGTCACGACCTGGCCCTATATCCTACCCCAGGAGGTCCTTGGATACATAGTGTCACGACCTGGCCCTATATCCTACCCCAGGAGGTCCTTGGATACATAGTGTCACGACGTGGCCCTATATCCTACCCCAGGAGGTCCTTGGATACATAGTGTCACGACCTGGCCCTATATCCTACACCTAAAAGTCCTTGTATACATTGTGTCACGACCTGGCCCTATATCCTACACCAGGAAGTCCTTGCATACATTGTGTCACGACCTGGCCCTATATCCTACCCCAGGAGGTCCTTGGATACATAGTGTCACGACCTGGCCCTATATCCTACACCAGGAGGTCCTTGGATACATTGTGTCACGACCTGGCCCTATATCCTACCCCAGGAGGTCCTTGGATACATTGTGTCACGACCTGGCCCTATATCCTACCCCAGGAGGTCCTTGGATACATTGTGTCACGACCTGGCCCTATATCCTACACCAGGAGGTCCTTGGATACATTGTGTCACGACCTGGCCCTATATCCTACACCAGGAGGTCCTTGGATACATAGAGCCACAACCTGACCCTATATCCTACCCCAGGAGGTCCTTGGATACATAGTGTCACGACCTGGCCCTATATCCTACCCCAGGAGGTCCTTGGATACATAGTGTCACGACCTGGCCCTATATCCTACCCCAGGAGGTCCTTGGATACATTGTGCCACAACCTGACCCTATATCCTACACCAGGAGGTCCTTGGATACATTGTGTCACGACCTGGCCCTATATCCTACCCCAGGAGGTCCTTGGATACATTTTGTCACGACCTGGCCCTATATCCTACACCAGGAGATCCTTGGATACATTGTGTCACGACCTGGCCCTATATCCTACCCCAGGAGGTCCTTGGATACATAGTGTCACGACCTGGCCCTATATCCTACCCCAGGAGGTCCTTGGATACATAGTGTCACGACCTGGCCCTATATCCTACACCAGGAGGTCCTTGCATACATTGTGTCACGACCTGGCCCTATATCCTACCCCAGGAGGTCCTTGGATACATAGTGTCACGACCTGGCCCTATATCCTACACCAGGAGGTCCTTGCATACATTGTGTCACGACCTGGCCCTATATCCTACACCAGGAGGTCCTTGGATACATTGTGTCACGACCTGGCCCTATATCCTACCCCAGGAGGTCCTTGGATACATAGTGTCACGACCTGGCCCTATATCCTACCCCAGGAGGTCCTTGGATACATAGTGTCACGACCTGGCCCTATATCCTACCCCAGGAGGTCCTTGGATACATTGTGTCACGACCTGGCCCTATATCCTACACCAGGAGGTCCTTGGATACATTGTGTCACGACCTGGCCCTATATCCTACCCCAGGAGGTCCTTGGATACATAGTGTCACGACCTGGCCCTATATCCTACACCAGGAGGTCCTTGCATACATTGTGTCACGACCTGGCCCTATATCCTACCCCAGGAGGTCCTTGGATACATTGTGTCACGACCTGGCCCTATATCCTACACCAGGAGGTCCTTGGATACATTGTGTCACGACCTGGCCCTATATCCTACCCCAGGAGGTCCTTGGATACAAAGTGCCACAACCTGACCCTATATCCTACCCCAGGAGGTCCTTGGATACATAGTGTCACGACCTGGCCCTATATCCTACCCCAGGAGGTCCTTGGATACATAGTGTCACGACCTGGCCCTATATCCTACACCAGGAGGTCCTTGCATACATTGTGTCACGACCTGGCCCTATATCCTACACCAGGAGGTCCTTGGATACATTGTGTCACGACCTGGCCCTATATCCTACCCCAGGAGGTCCTTGGATACATTGTGTCACGACCTGGCCCTATATCCTACCCAAGGAGGTCCTTGGATACATAGTGTCACGACCTGGCCCTATATCCTACCCCAGGAGGTCCTTGGATACATTGTGTCACGACCTGGCCCTATATCCTACCCCAGGAGGTCCTTGGATACATTGTGTCACGTTCTGGCCCTATATCCTACCCCAGGAGGTCCTTGGATACATAGTGCCACAACCTGACCGTATATCCTACACCAGGAGGTCCTTGGATACATTGTGTCACGACCTGGCCCTATATCCTACACCAGGAGATAATTGGATACATTGTGTCACGAACTGGCCCTATATCCTACACCAGGAGATCCTTGGATACATTGTGTCACGACCTGGCCCTATATCCTACCCCAGGAGGTCCTTGGATACATAGTGTCACGACCTGGCCCTATATCCTACCCCAGGAGGTCCTTGGATACATAGTGTCACGACCTGGCCCTATATCCTACCCCAGGAGGTCCTTGGATACATAGTGTCACGACCTGGCCCTATATCCTACCCCAGGAGGTCCTTGGATACATAGTGTCACGACGTGGCCCTATATCCTACCCCAGGAGGTCCTTGGATACATAGTGTCACGACCTGGCCCTATATCCTACACCTAAAAGTCCTTGTATACATTGTGTCACGACCTGGCCCTATATCCTACACCAGGAAGTCCTTGCATACATTGTGTCACGACCTGGCCCTATATCCTACCCCAGGAGGTCCTTGGATACATAGTGTCACGACCTGGCCCTATATCCTACACCAGGAGGTCCTTGGATACATTGTGTCACGACCTGGCCCTATATCCTACCCCAGGAGGTCCTTGGATACATTGTGTCACGACCTGGCCCTATATCCTACCCCAGGAGGTCCTTGGATACATTGTGTCACGACCTGGCCCTATATCCTACACCAGGAGGTCCTTGGATACATTGTGTCACGACCTGGCCCTATATCCTACACCAGGAGGTCCTTGGATACATAGTGCCACAACCTGACCCTATATCCTACCCCAGGAGGTCCTTGGATACATAGTGTCACGACCTGGCCCTATATCCTACCCCAGGAGGTCCTTGGATACATAGTGTCACGACCTGGCCCTATATCCTACCCCAGGAGGTCCTTGGATACATTGTGCCACAACCTGACCCTATATCCTACACCAGGAGGTCCTTGGATACATTGTGTCACGACCTGGCCCTATATCCTACCCCAGGAGGTCCTTGGATACATTTTGTCACGACCTGGCCCTATATCCTACACCAGGAGATCCTTGGATACATTGTGTCACGACCTGGCCCTATATCCTACCCCAGGAGGTCCTTGGATACATAGTGTCACGACCTGGCCCTATATCCTACCCCAGGAGGTCCTTGGATACATAGTGTCACGACCTGGCCCTATATCCTACACCAGGAGGTCCTTGCATACATTGTGTCACGACCTGGCCCTATATCCTACACCAGGAGGTCCTTGGATACATTGTGTCACGACCTGGCCCTATATCCTACCCCAGGAGGTCCTTGGATACATAGTGTCACGACCTGGCCCTATATCCTACCCCAGGAGGTCCTTGGATACATAGTGTCACGACCTGGCCCTATATCCTACCCCAGGAGGTCCTTGGATACAAAGTGCCACAACCTGACCCTATATCCTGCGCCAGGAAGTCCTTGCATACATTGTGTCACGACCTGGCCCTATATCCTACCCCAGGAGGTCCTTGGATACATAGTGTCACGACCTGGCCCTATATCCTACCCTAGGAGGTCCTTGGATACATTGTGTCACGACCTGGCCCTATATCCTACACCAGGAGGTCCTTGGATACATTGTGTCACGACCTGGCCCTATATCCTACCCCAGGAGGTCCTTGGATACATTGTGTCACGACCTGGCCCTATATCCTACCCCAGGAGGTCCTTGGATACATTGTGTCACGACCTGGCCCTATATCCTACCCCAGGAGGTCCTTGGATACAAAGTGCCACAACCTGACCCTATATCCTACACCAGGAGGTCCTTGGATACATAGTGTCACGACCTGGCCCTATATCCTACCCCAGGAGGTCCTTGGATACATAGTGTCACGACCTGGCCCTATATCCTACCCCAGGAGGTCCTTGGATACAAAGTGCCACAACCTGACCCTATATCCTACACCAGGAGGTCCTTGGATACATAGTGTCACGACCTGGCCCTATATCCTACCCCAGGAGGTCCTTGGATACATAGTGTCACGACCTGGCCCTATATCCTACCCCAGGAGGTATTTGGATACAAAGTGCCACAACCTGACCCTATATCCTACACCAGGAGGTCCTTGGATACATTGTGTCACGACCTGGCCCTATATCCTACCCCAGGAGGTCCTTGGATACAAAGTGCCACAACCTGACCCTATATCCTACCCCAGGAGGTCCTTGGATACATAGTGTCACGACCTGGCCCTATATCCTACCCCAGGAGGTCCTTGGATACAATGTGTCACGACCTGGCCCTATATCCTACCCCAGGAGGTCCTTGGATACATAGTGCCACAACCTGACCCTATATCCTACGCCAGGAGGTCCTTGGATACATTAGTCACGACCTGGCCCTATATCCTACCCCAGGAGGTCCTTGGATACAAAGTGCCACAACCTGACCCTATATCCTACCCCAGGAGGTCCTTGGATACATAGTGTCACGACCTGGCCCTATATCCTACCCCAGGAGGTCCTTGGATACAAAGTGCCACAACCTGACCCTATATCCTACACCAGGAGGTCCTTGGATACATTATGTCACGACCTGGCCCTATATCCTACCCCAGGAGGTCCTTGGATACATTGTGTCACGACCTGGCCCTATATCCTACACCAGGAGGTCCTTGGATACATTGTGTCACGACCTGACCCTATATCCTACGCCAGGAAGTCCTTGGATACATAGTGTCACGACCTGGCCCTATATCCTACCCCAGGAGGTCCTTCGATACATTGTGTCACGACCTGGCCCTATATCCTACCCCAGGAGGTCCTTGGATACATAGTGCCACAACCTGACCCTATATCCTACCCCAGGAGGTCCTTGGATACATAGTGCCACAACCTGACCCTATATCCTACCCCAGGAGGTCCTTGGATACATAGTGTCACGACCTGGCCCTATATCCTACCCCAGGAGGTCCTTGGATACAAAGTGCCACAACCTGACCCTTTATCCTACACCAGGAGGTCCTTGGATACATTGTGTCACGACCTGGCCCTATATCCTACACCAGGAGGTCCTTGGATACATTGTGTCACGACCTGGCCCTATATCCTACCCCAGGAGGTCCTTGGATACAAAGTGCCACAAACCGACCCTATATCCTACCCCAGGAGGTCCTTGGGTACATAGTGTCACGACGTGGCCCTATATCCTACCCCAGGAGGTCCTTGGATACAAAGTGCCACAACCTGACCCTATATCCTACACCAGGAGGTCCTTGGATACATTGTGTCACGACCTGGCCCTATATCCTACCCCAGGAGGTCCTTGGATACATTGTGCCACAACGTGACCCTATATCCTACACCAGGAGGTCCTTGGATACATTGTGTCACGACCTGGCCCTATATCCTACACCAAGAGGTCCTTGGATACATTGTGTCACGACCTGGCCCTATATCCTACCCCAGGAGGTCCTTGGATACATAGTGTCACGACCTGGCCCTATATCCTACCCCAGGAGGTCCTTGGATACATTGTGTCACGACCTGGCCCTATATCCTACCCCAGGAGGTCCTTGGATACATTGTGTCACGACCTGGCCCTATATCCTACCCCAGGAGGTCCTTGGATACATTGTGTCACGACCTGGCCCTATATCCTACCCCAGGAGGTCCTTGGATACATTGTGTCACGACCTGGCCCTATATCCTACCCCAGGAGGTCCTTGGATACATTGTGTCACGACCTGGCCCTATATCCTACCCCAGGAGGTCCTTGGATACATTGTGTCACGACCTGGCCCTATATCCTACCCCAGGAGGTCCTTGGATACATAGTGTCACGACCTGGCCCTATATCCTACACCAGGAGGTCCTTGGATACATTGTGTCACGACCTGGCCCTATATCCTACCCCAGGAGGTCCTTGGATACATTGTGTCACGACCTGGCCCTATATCCTACCCCAGGAGGTCCTTGGATACATTGTGTCACGACCTGGCCCTATATCCTACCCCAGGAGGTCCTTGGATACATTGTGTCACGACCTGGCCCTATATCCTACACCAGGAGGTCCTTGGATACATTGTGTCACGACCTGGCCCTATATCCTACACCAGGAGGTCCTTGGATACATTGTGTCACGACCTGGCCCTATATCCTACACCAGGAGGTCCTTGGATACATTGTGTCACGACCTGGCCCTATATCCTACACCAGGAGGTCCTTGGATACATTGTGTCACGACCTGGCCCTATATCCTACACCAGGAGGTCCTTGGATACATAGTGCCAAAACCTGACCCTATATCCTACCCCAGGAGGTCCTTGGATACATAGTGTCACGACCTGGCCCTATATCCTACCCCAGGAGGTCCTTGCATACATAGTGTCACGACCTGGCCCTATATCCTACCCCAGGAGGTCCTTGGATACATTGTGCCACAACCTGACCCTATATCCTACCCCAGGAGGTCCTTGGATACATAGTGTCACGACCTGGCCCTATATCCTACCCCAGGAGGTCCTTGGATACATTGTGTCACGACCTGGCCCTATATCCTACACCAGGAGGTCCTTGGATACATTGTGTCACGACCTGGCCCTATATCCTACCCCAGGAGGTCCTTGGATACATTGTGTCACGACCTGGCCCTATATCCTACCCCAGGAGGTCCTTGGATACATTGTGTCACGACCTGGCCCTATATCCTACCCCAGGAGGTCCTTGGATACAAAGTGCCACAACCTGACCCTATATCCTACACCAGGAGGTCCTTGGATACATAGTGTCACGACCTGGCCCTATATCCTAACCCAGGAGGTCCTTGGATACATAGTGTCACGACCTGGCCCTATATCCTACCCCAGGAGGTCCTTGGATACAAAGTGCCACAACCTGACCCTATATCCTACACCAGGAGGTCCTTGGATACATAGTGTCACGACCTGGCCCTATATCCTACCCCAGGAGGTCCTTGGATACATAGTGTCACGACCTGGCCCTATATCCTACCCCAGGAGGTAATTGGATACAAAGTGCCACAACCTGACCCTATATCCTACACCAGGAGGTCCTTGGATACATTGTGTCACGACCTGGCCCTATATCCTACCCCAGGAGGTCCTTGGATACAAAGTGCCACAACCTGACCCTATATCCTACCCCAGGAGGTCCTTGGATACATAGTGTCACGACCTGGCCCTATATCCTACCCCAGGAGGTCCTTGGATACATTGTGTCACGACCTGGCCCTATATCCTACCCCAGGAGGTCCTTGGATACATAGTGCCACAACCTGACCCTATATCCTACACCAGGTGGTCCTTGGATACATTAGTCACGATCTGGCCCTATATCCTACCCCAGGAGGTCCTTGGATACAAAGTGCCACAACCTGACCCTATATCCTACCCCAGGAGGTCCTTGGATACATAGTGTCACGACCTGGCCCTATATCCTACCCCAGGAGGTCCTTGGATACAAAGTGCCACAACCTGACCCTATATCCTACACCAGGAGGTCCTTGGATACATTGTGTCACGACCTGGCCCTATATCCTACCCCAGGAGGTCCTTGGATACATTGTGTCACGACCTGGCCCTATATCCTACACCAGGAGGTCCTTGGATACATTGTGTCACGACCTGACCCTATATCCTACGCCAGGAAGTCCTTGGATACATAGTGTCACGACCTGGCCCTATATCCTACCCCAGGAGGTCCTTGGATACAAAGTGCCACAACCTGACCCTATATCTTACACCAGGAGGTCCTTGGATACATTGTGTCACGACCTGGCCCTATATCCTACACCAGGAGGTCCTTGGATACATTGTGTCACGACCTGGCCCTATATCCTACCCCAGGAGGTCCTTGGATAGAAAGTGCCACAAACCGACCCTATATCCTACCCCAGGAGGTCCTTGGATACATAGTGTCACGACCTGGCCCTATATCCTACCCCAGGAGGTCCTTGGATACATTGTGTCACGACCTGGCCCTATATCCTACACCAGGAGGTCCTTGGATACATAGTGTCACGACCTGGCCCTATATCCTACCCCAGGAGGTCCTTGGATACATAGTGTCACGACCTGGCCCTATATCCTACACCAGGAGGTCCTTGGATACATTGTGTCACGACCTGGTCCTATATCCTACCCCAGGAGGTCCTTGGATACAAAGTCCCACAAACCGACCCTATATCCTACCCCAGGACGTCCTTGGGTACATAGTGTCACGACCTGGCCCTATATCCTACCCCAGGAGGTCCTTGGATACAAAGTGCCACAACCTGACCCTATATCCTACACCAGGAGGTCCTTGGATACATTGTGTCACGACCTGGCCCTATATCCTACCCCAGGAGGTCCTTGGATACATTGTGCCACAACCTGACCCTATATCCTACACCAGGAGGTCCTTGGATACATTGTGTCACGACCTGGCCCTATATCCTACACCAAGAGGTCCTTGGATACATTGTGTCACGACCTGGCCCTATATCCTACCCCAGGAGGTCCTTGGATACATTGTATCACGTCCTGGCCCTATATCCTACACCAGGAGGTCCTTGGATACATTGTGTCACGACCTGGCCCTATATCCTACCCCAGGAGGTCCTTGGATACATTGTGTCACGACCTGGCCCTATATCCTACACCAGGAGGTCCTTGGATACATTGTGTCACGAACTGGCCCTATATCCTACCCCAGGAGGTCCTTGGATACATTGTGTCACGAACTGGCCCTATATCCTACCCCAGGAGGTCCTTGGATACAAAGTGCCACAACCTGACCCTATATCCTACACCAGGAGGTCCTTGGATACATTGTGTCACGAACTGGCCCTATATCCTACCCCAGGAGGTCCTTGGATACATTGTGTCACGACCTGGCCCTATATCCTACCCCAGGAGGTCCTTGGATACAAAGTGCCACAACCTGACCCTATATCCTACACCAGGAGGTCCTTGGATACAAAGTGCCACAACCTGACCCTATATCCTACCCCAGGAGGTCCTTGGATACATAGTGTCACGACCTGGCCCTATATCCTACCCCAGGAGGTCCTTGGATAGATTGTGTCACGACCTGGCCCTATATCCTACACCAGGAGGTCCTTGGATACATTGTGTCACGAACTGGCCCTATATCCTACCCCAGGAGGTCCTTGGATACATTGTGTCACGACCTGGCCCTATATCCTACACCAGGAGGTCCTTGGATACATGTGTCACGAACTGGCCCTATATCCTACCCCAGGAGGTCGTTGGATACAAAGTGCCACAACCTGACCCTATATCCTAAAGCAGGAGGTCTTTGGATACATTTTGCCACAACCCGAATCTATATCCTACGCCAGGAAGTCCTTGCATACATAGAGTCACCACCCTTCCCTATATACTACATCAGGAGATCCTTGCATACATAGTCCTACAACCTGACCCGATATCCTAAAGCAGGAGGTCTTTAGATACATTTTGCCACAACCCGAATCTATATTCTACATCAGGAGGTCCTTGCATACATTGTGTCACGACCTGGCCATATATATCCTACCCCAGGAGGTCCTTGGATACATAGTGCCCCGACCCTACCCTATATCCTACACCAGGAGGTCCTTGCAAACATAGTGCCACGATCCGAACCTATATCCTACACCAGGAGGTCCTTGCAAACATAGTGGCACGATCCGAACCTATATCCTAGACCAGAAGGTTCTTGCATACATAGTGCCACAAACCGACCCTATATCCTACACCTAGAAGTTCCTGCATACATATTGCTACGACCTGGCCCTATATCCTACCCCAGGAGGTCCTTGGATACAAAGTGCCACAACCTGACCCTATATCCTACACCAGGAGGTCCTTGGATACATTGTGTCACGACCTGGCCCTATATCCTACCCCAGGAGGTCCTTGGATACATTGTGTCACGACCTGGCCCTATATCCTACCCCAGGAGGTCCTTGGATACAAAGTGCCACAACCTGACCCTATATCCTACACCAGGAGGTCCTTGGATACATTGTGTCACGACCTGGCCCTATATCCTACCCCAGGAGGTCCTTGGATACATTGTGTCACGACCTGGCACTATATCCTACACCAGGAGGTCCTTGGATACATTGTGTCACGACCTGGCCCTATATCCTACACCAGGAGGTCCTTGGATACATTGTGTCACGACCTGGCCCTATATCCTACCCCAGGAGGTCCTTGGATACATTGTGTCACGACCTGGCCCTATATCCTACCCCAGGAGGTCCTTGGATACATTGTGTCACGACCTGGCCCTATATCCTACCCCAGGAGTTCCTTGGATACATAGTGTCACGACCTGGCCCTATATCCTACCCCAGGAGGTCCTTGGATACATTGTGTCACGACCTGGTCCTATATCCTACCCCAGGAGGTCCTTGGATACATAGTGTCACGACCTGGCCCTATATCCTACCCCAGGAGGTCCTTGGATACATTGTGTCACGACCTGGCCCTATATCCTACACCAGGAGGTCCTTGGATACATTGTGTCACGACCTGACCCTATATCCTACCCCAGGAGGTCCTTGGATACATAGTGCCACAACCTGACACTATATCCTACACCAGGAGGTCCTGGGATACATTGTGTCACGACCTGACCCTATATCCTACCCCAGGAGGTCCTTGGATACATAGTGCCACAACCTGACCCTATATCCTACACCAGGAGGTCCTTGGATACATTGTGTCACGACCTGGCCCTATATCCTACACCAGGAGGTCCTTGGATACATAGTGTCACGACCTGGCCCTATATCCTACCCCAGGAGGTCCTTGGATACATAGTGTCACGACCTGGCCCTATATCCTACCCCAGGAGGTCCTTGGATACATAATGTCACGACCTGGCCCTATATCCTACCCCAGGAGGTCCTTGGATACATAGTGTCACGACCTGGCCCTATATCCTACCCCAGGAGGTCCTTGGATACATTGTGTCACGACCTGGCCCTATATCCTACACCAGGAGGTCCTTGGATACATTGTGTCACGATCTGGCCCTATATCCTACCCCAGGAGGTCCTTGGATACATAGTGTCACGACCTGGCTCTATATCCTACACCAGGAGGTCCTTGCATACATTGTGTCACGACCTGGCCCTATATCCTACACCAGGAGGTCCTTGGATACATTGTGTCACGACCTGGCCCTATATCCTACCCCAGGAGGTCCTTGGATACATAGTGTCACGACCTGGCCCTATATCCTACCCCAGGAGGTCCTTGGATACATAGTGTCACGACCTGGCCCTATATCCTACCCCAGGAGGTCCTTGGATACATTGTGTCACGACCTGGCCCTATATCCTACACCAGGAGGTCCTTGGATACATTGTGTCACGACCTGGCCCTATATCCTACCCCAGGAGGTCCTTGGATACATAGTGTCACGACCTGGCCCTATATCCTACACCAGGAGGTCCTTGCATACATTGTGTCACGACCTGGCCCTATATCCTACCCCAGGAGGTCCTTGGATACATTGTGTCACGACCTGGCCCTATATCCTACACCAGGAGGTCCTTGGATACATTGTGTCACGACCTGGCCCTATATCCTACCCCAGGAGGTCCTTGGATACAAAGTGCCACAACCTGACCCTATATCCTACCCCAGGAGGTCCTTGGATACATAGTGTCACGACCTGGCCCTATATCCTACCCCAGGAGGTCCTTGGATACATAGTGTCACGACCTGGCCCTATATCCTACACCAGGAGGTCCTTGCATACATTGTGTCACGACCTGGCCCTATATCCTACACCAGGAGGTCCTTGGATACATTGTGTCACGACCTGGCCCTATATCCTACCCCAGGAGGTCCTTGGATACATTGTGTCACGACCTGGCCCTATATCCTACCCAAGGAGGTCCTTGGATACATAGTGTCACGACCTGGCCCTATATCCTACCCCAGGAGGTCCTTGGATACATTGTGTCACGACCTGGCCCTATATCCTACCCCAGGAGGTCCTTGGATACATTGTGTCACGTTCTGGCCCTATATCCTACCCCAGGAGGTCCTTGGATACATAGTGCCACAACCTGACCGTATATCCTACACCAGGAGGTCCTTGGATACATTGTGTCACGACCTGGCCCTATATCCTACACCAGGAGATAATTGGATACATTGTGTCACGAACTGGCCCTATATCCTACACCAGGAGATCCTTGGATACATTGTGTCACGACCTGGCCCTATATCCTACCCCAGGAGGTCCTTGGATACATAGTGTCACGACCTGGCCCTATATCCTACCCCAGGAGGTCCTTGGATACATAGTGTCACGACCTGGCCCTATATCCTACCCCAGGAGGTCCTTGGATACATAGTGTCACGACCTGGCCCTATATCCTACCCCAGGAGGTCCTTGGATACATAGTGTCACGACGTGGCCCTATATCCTACCCCAGGAGGTCCTTGGATACATAGTGTCACGACCTGGCCCTATATCCTACACCTAAAAGTCCTTGTATACATTGTGTCACGACCTGGCCCTATATCCTACACCAGGAAGTCCTTGCATACATTGTGTCACGACCTGGCCCTATATCCTACCCCAGGAGGTCCTTGGATACATAGTGTCACGACCTGGCCCTATATCCTACACCAGGAGGTCCTTGGATACATTGTGTCACGACCTGGCCCTATATCCTACCCCAGGAGGTCCTTGGATACATTGTGTCACGACCTGGCCCTATATCCTACCCCAGGAGGTCCTTGGATACATTGTGTCACGACCTGGCCCTATATCCTACACCAGGAGGTCCTTGGATACATTGTGTCACGACCTGGCCCTATATCCTACACCAGGAGGTCCTTGGATACATAGAGCCACAACCTGACCCTATATCCTACCCCAGGAGGTCCTTGGATACATAGTGTCACGACCTGGCCCTATATCCTACCCCAGGAGGTCCTTGGATACATAGTGTCACGACCTGGCCCTATATCCTACCCCAGGAGGTCCTTGGATACATTGTGCCACAACCTGACCCTATATCCTACACCAGGAGGTCCTTGGATACATTGTGTCACGACCTGGCCCTATATCCTACCCCAGGAGGTCCTTGGATACATTTTGTCACGACCTGGCCCTATATCCTACACCAGGAGATCCTTGGATACATTGTGTCACGACCTGGCCCTATATCCTACCCCAGGAGGTCCTTGGATACATAGTGTCACGACCTGGCCCTATATCCTACCCCAGGAGGTCCTTGGATACATAGTGTCACGACCTGGCCCTATATCCTACACCAGGAGGTCCTTGCATACATTGTGTCACGACCTGGCCCTATATCCTACCCCAGGAGGTCCTTGGATACATAGTGTCACGACCTGGCCCTATATCCTACACCAGGAGGTCCTTGCATACATTGTGTCACGACCTGGCCCTATATCCTACACCAGGAGGTCCTTGGATACATTGTGTCACGACCTGGCCCTATATCCTACCCCAGGAGGTCCTTGGATACATAGTGTCACGACCTGGCCCTATATCCTACCCCAGGAGGTCCTTGGATACATAGTGTCACGACCTGGCCCTATATCCTACCCCAGGAGGTCCTTGGATACATTGTGTCACGACCTGGCCCTATATCCTACACCAGGAGGTCCTTGGATACATTGTGTCACGACCTGGCCCTATATCCTACCCCAGGAGGTCCTTGGATACATAGTGTCACGACCTGGCCCTATATCCTACACCAGGAGGTCCTTGCATACATTGTGTCACGACCTGGCCCTATATCCTACCCCAGGAGGTCCTTGGATACATTGTGTCACGACCTGGCCCTATATCCTACACCAGGAGGTCCTTGGATACATTGTGTCACGACCTGGCCCTATATCCTACCCCAGGAGGTCCTTGGATACAAAGTGCCACAACCTGACCCTATATCCTACCCCAGGAGGTCCTTGGATACATAGTGTCACGACCTGGCCCTATATCCTACCCCAGGAGGTCCTTGGATACATAGTGTCACGACCTGGCCCTATATCCTACACCAGGAGGTCCTTGCATACATTGTGTCACGACCTGGCCCTATATCCTACACCAGGAGGTCCTTGGATACATTGTGTCACGACCTGGCCCTATATCCTACCCCAGGAGGTCCTTGGATACATTGTGTCACGACCTGGCCCTATATCCTACCCAAGGAGGTCCTTGGATACATAGTGTCACGACCTGGCCCTATATCCTACCCCAGGAGGTCCTTGGATACATTGTGTCACGACCTGGCCCTATATCCTACCCCAGGAGGTCCTTGGATACATTGTGTCACGTTCTGGCCCTATATCCTACCCCAGGAGGTCCTTGGATACATAGTGCCACAACCTGACCGTATATCCTACACCAGGAGGTCCTTGGATACATTGTGTCACGACCTGGCCCTATATCCTACACCAGGAGATAATTGGATACATTGTGTCACGAACTGGCCCTATATCCTACACCAGGAGATCCTTGGATACATTGTGTCACGACCTGGCCCTATATCCTACCCCAGGAGGTCCTTGGATACATAGTGTCACGACCTGGCCCTATATCCTACCCCAGGAGGTCCTTGGATACATAGTGTCACGACCTGGCCCTATATCCTACCCCAGGAGGTCCTTGGATACATAGTGTCACGACCTGGCCCTATATCCTACCCCAGGAGGTCCTTGGATACATAGTGTCACGACGTGGCCCTATATCCTACCCCAGGAGGTCCTTGGATACATAGTGTCACGACCTGGCCCTATATCCTACACCTAAAAGTCCTTGTATACATTGTGTCACGACCTGGCCCTATATCCTACACCAGGAAGTCCTTGCATACATTGTGTCACGACCTGGCCCTATATCCTACCCCAGGAGGTCCTTGGATACATAGTGTCACGACCTGGCCCTATATCCTACACCAGGAGGTCCTTGGATACATTGTGTCACGACCTGGCCCTATATCCTACCCCAGGAGGTCCTTGGATACATTGTGTCACGACCTGGCCCTATATCCTACCCCAGGAGGTCCTTGGATACATTGTGTCACGACCTGGCCCTATATCCTACACCAGGAGGTCCTTGGATACATTGTGTCACGACCTGGCCCTATATCCTACACCAGGAGGTCCTTGGATACATAGTGCCACAACCTGACCCTATATCCTACCCCAGGAGGTCCTTGGATACATAGTGTCACGACCTGGCCCTATATCCTACCCCAGGAGGTCCTTGGATACATAGTGTCACGACCTGGCCCTATATCCTACCCCAGGAGGTCCTTGGATACATTGTGCCACAACCTGACCCTATATCCTACACCAGGAGGTCCTTGGATACATTGTGTCACGACCTGGCCCTATATCCTACCCCAGGAGGTCCTTGGATACATTTTGTCACGACCTGGCCCTATATCCTACACCAGGAGATCCTTGGATACATTGTGTCACGACCTGGCCCTATATCCTACCCCAGGAGGTCCTTGGATACATAGTGTCACGACCTGGCCCTATATCCTACCCCAGGAGGTCCTTGGATACATAGTGTCACGACCTGGCCCTATATCCTACACCAGGAGGTCCTTGCATACATTGTGTCACGACCTGGCCCTATATCCTACACCAGGAGGTCCTTGGATACATTGTGTCACGACCTGGCCCTATATCCTACCCCAGGAGGTCCTTGGATACATAGTGTCACGACCTGGCCCTATATCCTACCCCAGGAGGTCCTTGGATACATAGTGTCACGACCTGGCCCTATATCCTACCCCAGGAGGTCCTTGGATACAAAGTGCCACAACCTGACCCTATATCCTGCGCCAGGAAGTCCTTGCATACATTGTGTCACGACCTGGCCCTATATCCTACCCCAGGAGGTCCTTGGATACATAGTGTCACGACCTGGCCCTATATCCTACCCTAGGAGGTCCTTGGATACATTGTGTCACGACCTGGCCCTATATCCTACACCAGGAGGTCCTTGGATACATTGTGTCACGACCTGGCCCTATATCCTACCCCAGGAGGTCCTTGGATACATTGTGTCACGACCTGGCCCTATATCCTACCCCAGGAGGTCCTTGGATACATTGTGTCACGACCTGGCCCTATATCCTACCCCAGGAGGTCCTTGGATACAAAGTGCCACAACCTGACCCTATATCCTACACCAGGAGGTCCTTGGATACATAGTGTCACGACCTGGCCCTATATCCTACCCCAGGAGGTCCTTGGATACATAGTGTCACGACCTGGCCCTATATCCTACCCCAGGAGGTCCTTGGATACAAAGTGCCACAACCTGACCCTATATCCTACACCAGGAGGTCCTTGGATACATAGTGTCACGACCTGGCCCTATATCCTACCCCAGGAGGTCCTTGGATACATAGTGTCACGACCTGGCCCTATATCCTACCCCAGGAGGTCCTTGGATACATAGTGCCACAACCTGACCCTATATCCTACGCCAGGAGGTCCTTGGATACATTAGTCACGACCTGGCCCTATATCCTACCCCAGGAGGTCCTTGGATACAAAGTGCCACAACCTGACCCTATATCCTACCCCAGGAGGTCCTTGGATACATAGTGTCACGACCTGGCCCTATATCCTACCCCAGGAGGTCCTTGGATACAAAGTGCCACAACCTGACCCTATATCCTACACCAGGAGGTCCTTGGATACATTATGTCACGACCTGGCCCTATATCCTACCCCAGGAGGTCCTTGGATACATTGTGTCACGACCTGGCCCTATATCCTACACCAGGAGGTCCTTGGATACATTGTGTCACGACCTGACCCTATATCCTACGCCAGGAAGTCCTTGGATACATAGTGTCACGACCTGGCCCTATATCCTACCCCAGGAGGTCCTTCGATACATTGTGTCACGACCTGGCCCTATATCCTACCCCAGGAGGTCCTTGGATACATAGTGCCACAACCTGACCCTATATCCTACCCCAGGAGGTCCTTGGATACATAGTGCCACAACCTGACCCTATATCCTACCCCAGGAGGTCCTTGGATACATAGTGTCACGACCTGGCCCTATATCCTACCCCAGGAGGTCCTTGGATACAAAGTGCCACAACCTGACCCTTTATCCTACACCAGGAGGTCCTTGGATACATTGTGTCACGACCTGGCCCTATATCCTACACCAGGAGGTCCTTGGATACATTGTGTCACGACCTGGCCCTATATCCTACCCCAGGAGGTCCTTGGATACAAAGTGCCACAAACCGACCCTATATCCTACCCCAGGAGGTCCTTGGGTACATAGTGTCACGACCTGGCCCTATATCCTACCCCAGGAGGTCCTTGGATACAAAGTGCCACAACCTGACCCTATATCCTACACCAGGAGGTCCTTGGATACATTGTGTCACGACCTGGCCCTATATCCTACCCCAGGAGGTCCTTGGATACATTGTGCCACAACGTGACCCTATATCCTACACCAGGAGGTCCTTGGATACATTGTGTCACGACCTGGCCCTATATCCTACACCAAGAGGTCCTTGGATACATTGTGTCACGACCTGGCCCTATATCCTACCCCAGGAGGTCCTTGGATACATAGTGTCACGACCTGGCCCTATATCCTACCCCAGGAGGTCCTTGGATACATTGTGTCACGACCTGGCCCTATATCCTACCCCAGGAGGTCCTTGGATACATTGTGTCACGACCTGGCCCTATATCCTACCCCAGGAGGTCCTTGGATACATTGTGTCACGACCTGGCCCTATATCCTACCCCAGGAGGTCCTTGGATACATTGTGTCACGACCTGGCCCTATATCCTACCCCAGGAGGTCCTTGGATACATTGTGTCACGACCTGGCCCTATATCCTACCCCAGGAGGTCCTTGGATACATTGTGTCACGACCTGGCCCTATATCCTACCCCAGGAGGTCCTTGGATACATAGTGTCACGACCTGGCCCTATATCCTACACCAGGAGGTCCTTGGATACATTGTGTCACGACCTGGCCCTATATCCTACCCCAGGAGGTCCTTGGATACATTGTGTCACGACCTGGCCCTATATCCTACCCCAGGAGGTCCTTGGATACATTGTGTCACGACCTGGCCCTATATCCTACCCCAGGAGGTCCTTGGATACATTGTGTCACGACCTGGCCCTATATCCTACACCAGGAGGTCCTTGGATACATTGTGTCACGACCTGGCCCTATATCCTACACCAGGAGGTCCTTGGATACATTGTGTCACGACCTGGCCCTATATCCTACACCAGGAGGTCCTTGGATACATTGTGTCACGACCTGGCCCTATATCCTACACCAGGAGGTCCTTGGATACATTGTGTCACGACCTGGCCCTATATCCTACACCAGGAGGTCCTTGGATACATAGTGCCAAAACCTGACCCTATATCCTACCCCAGGAGGTCCTTGGATACATAGTGTCACGACCTGGCCCTATATCCTACCCCAGGAGGTCCTTGCATACATAGTGTCACGACCTGGCCCTATATCCTACCCCAGGAGGTCCTTGGATACATTGTGCCACAACCTGACCCTATATCCTACCCCAGGAGGTCCTTGGATACATAGTGGCACGACCTGGCCCTATATCCTACCCCAGGAGGTCCTTGGATACATTGTGTCACGACCTGGCCCTATATCCTACACCAGGAGGTCCTTGGATACATTGTGTCACGACCTGGCCCTATATCCTACCCCAGGAGGTCCTTGGATACATTGTGTCACGACCTGGCCCTATATCCTACCCCAGGAGGTCCTTGGATACATTGTGTCACAACCTGGCCCTATATCCTACCCCAGGAGGTCCTTGGATACAAAGTGCCACAACCTGACCCTATATCCTACACCAGGAGGTCCTTGGATACATAGTGTCACGACCTGGCCCTATATCCTAACCCAGGAGGTCCTTGGATACATAGTGTCACGACCTGGCCCTATATCCTACCCCAGGAGGTCCTTGGATACAAAGTGCCACAACCTGACCCTATATCCTACACCAGGAGGTCCTTGGATACATAGTGTCACGACCTGGCCCTATATCCTACCCCAGGAGGTCCTTGGATACATAGTGTCACGACCTGGCCCTATATCCTACCCCAGGAGGTAATTGGATACAAAGTGCCACAACCTGACCCTATATCCTACACCAGGAGGTCCTTGGATACATTGTGTCACGACCTGGCCCTATATCCTACCCCAGGAGGTCCTTGGATACAAAGTGCCACAACCTGACCCTATATCCTACCCCAGGAGGTCCTTGGATACATAGTGTCACGACCTGGCCCTATATCCTACCCCAGGAGGTCCTTGGATACATTGTGTCACGACCTGGCCCTATATCCTACCCCAGGAGGTCCTTGGATACATAGTGCCACAACCTGACCCTATATCCTACACCAGGTGGTCCTTGGATACATTAGTCACGATCTGGCCCTATATCCTACCCCAGGAGGTCCTTGGATACAAAGTGCCACAACCTGACCCTATATCCTACCCCAGGAGGTCCTTGGATACATAGTGTCACGACCTGGCCCTATATCCTACCCCAGGAGGTCCTTGGATACAAAGTGCCACAACCTGACCCTATATCCTACACCAGGAGGTCCTTGGATACATTGTGTCACGACCTGGCCCTATATCCTACCCCAGGAGGTCCTTGGATACATTGTGTCACGACCTGGCCCTATATCCTACACCAGGAGGTCCTTGGATACATTGTGTCACGACCTGACCCTATATCCTACGCCAGGAAGTCCTTGGATACATAGTGTCACGACCTGGCCCTATATCCTACCCCAGGAGGTCCTTGGATACAAAGTGCCACAACCTGACCCTATATCTTACACCAGGAGGTCCTTGGATACATTGTGTCACGACCTGGCCCTATATCCTACACCAGGAGGTCCTTGGATACATTGTGTCACGACCTGGCCCTATATCCTACCCCAGGAGGTCCTTGGATAGAAAGTGCCACAAACCGACCCTATATCCTACCCCAGGAGGTCCTTGGATACATAGTGTCACGACCTGGCCCTATATCCTACCCCAGGAGGTCCTTGGATACATTGTGTCACGACCTGGCCCTATATCCTACACCAGGAGGTCCTTGGATACATAGTGTCACGACCTGGCCCTATATCCTACCCCAGGAGGTCCTTGGATACATAGTGTCACGACCTGGCCCTATATCCTACACCAGGAGGTCCTTGGATACATTGTGTCACGACCTGGTCCTATATCCTACCCCAGGAGGTCCTTGGATACAAAGTCCCACAAACCGACCCTATATCCTACCCCAGGAGGTCCTTGGATACATTGTGTCACGACCTGGCCCTATATCCTACCCCAGGAGGTCCTTGGATACATTGTGCCACAACCTGACCCTATATCCTACACCAGGAGGTCCTTGGATACATTGTGTCACGACCTGGCCCTATATCCTACACCAAGAGGTCCTTGGATACATTGTGTCACGACCTGGCCCTATATCCTACCCCAGGAGGTCCTTGGATACATTGTATCACGACCTGGCCCTATATCCTACACCAGGAGGTCCTTGGATACATTGTGTCACGACCTGGCCCTATATCCTACCCCAGGAGGTCCTTGGATACATTGTGTCACGACCTGGCCCTATATCCTACACCAGGAGGTCCTTGGATACATTGTGTCACGAACTGGCCCTATATCCTACCCCAGGAGGTCCTTGGATACATTGTGTCACGAACTGGCCCTATATCCTACCCCAGGAGGTCCTTGGATACATTGTGTCACGACCTGGCCCTATATCCTACCCCAGGAGGTCCTTGGATACAAAGTGCCACAACCTGACCCTATATCCTACACCAGGAGGTCCTTGGATACAAAGTGCCACAACCTGACCCTATATCCTACCCCAGGAGGTCCTTGGATACATAGTGTCACGACCTGGCCCTATATCCTACCCCAGGAGGTCCTTGGATAGATTGTGTCACGACCTGGCCCTATATCCTACACCAGGAGGTCCTTGGATACATTGTGTCACGAACTGGCCCTATATCCTACCCCAGGAGGTCCTTGGATACATTGTGTCACGACCTGGCCCTATATCCTACACCAGGAGGTCCTTGGATACATGTGTCACGAACTGGCCCTATATCCTACCCCAGGAGGTCGTTGGATACAAAGTGCCACAACCTGACCCTATATCCTAAAGCAGGAGGTCTTTGGATACATTTTGCCACAACCCGAATCTATATCCTACGCCAGGAAGTCCTTGCATACATAGAGTCACCACCCTTCCCTATATACTACATCAGGAGATCCTTGCATACATAGTCCTACAACCTGACCCGATATCCTAAAGCAGGAGGTCTTTAGATACATTTTGCCACAACCCGAATCTATATTCTACATCAGGAGGTCCTTGCATACATTGTGTCACGACCTGGCCATATATATCCTACCCCAGGAGGTCCTTGGATACATAGTGCCCCGACCCTACCCTATATCCTACACCAGGAGGTCCTTGCAAACATAGTGCCACGATCCGAACCTATATCCTACACCAGGAGGTCCTTGCAAACATAGTGGCACGATCCGAACCTATATCCTAGACCAGAAGGTTCTTGCATACATAGTGCCACAAACCGACCCTATATCCTACACCTAGAAGTTCCTGCATACATATTGCTACGACGTGACCCTATATCCTACACCAGGCAGTCCTTGCAAACATAGTGCCACGACCCGATCCTATATCCTAGACCAGAAGGTCATTGCATACATAGTGCCACGATCCGAACCTATATCCTAGACCAGAAGGTTCTTGCATACATAGTGCCACAAACCGACCCTATATCCTACACCTAGAAGTCCCTGCATACATATTGCTACGACGTGACCCTATATCCTACACTAGGAAGTCCTTGCAAACATAGTGCCACGACCCGACCCTATATCCTACACCAGAAGGTCCTTGCATACATAGTGCCACAACCTGACCCTATATGCTACACCAGGTGGTCCTTGCATACATAGTGCCACAAACTGACCCTATATCCTACACCTAGAAGTCCTTGCATACATAGCGCCACAACCTGACCATATATGCTACACCAGAAAGTCCTTGCATACATAGTGCCACAACCTGACCCTATATGCTACACCAGGAGGTCCTTGCCTACATAGTGCCACAAACCGACCCTATATCCTGCACCTAGAAGCCCTTGCATACATAGTGCCACGACCCGACCCTGTATCCTACATTAGGAGGTTTTACATACCTCATTTAATTTTGTTTTTACTCGGTGCCTTTTCATTAATTTATAGGCAATAATATTCATACTTGTTATATGGTTTTCAATCACACCAATACATTTGTTGTGAAAAATCACATAACATCAGGAGGAATCTAGATTTCCTTAAAACTTTCATCTCCAGTGGAATAACTTGAATATAAGCATCCTAAATGTTTATGTTAGAATAGAGCTATCAACGAGTAACATCTCGACCCACCTTTTGGAGCCGAACTTACAACACCCCTAGGTTCATGGTTACCAAATTTTAAATAAAATTAATCAAACTCAACTGTTTAAAGTAAAGTCAAGTTGAATTTTTATCAATTGGTCACATATATATATATATATATATATATATATATATATATATATATATATATATGTGTGTGTGTGTGTGTGTGTGTGTGTGTGTGTGTGTGTGTGTGTGTGTGTGTGTGTGTGTGTGTGTGTGTGTGTGTGTGAAATAACATTCTGTCTGTACTCAATGTTTTTGCATTTAATAGTAGGCCTACACATTTCAAGAGCATAATCCAACTCTAGTTTCCAAGTCAGTATAAATAATTCAATATTTAATGTGCACAGTATAAAATATCTGCAAATAGCTTACTTTGGCCTATTTATTATGTAGAGAGCTGTCTTTGCTATCACATGGTTTCACAACTTCAGGTTATTGAATGTATTACCATGAAAACCCTGTGTTTTTTCTAAACGTTTAAAGGAAGTAAAGCCAAACGCCAAACCTAGGACGTTTTTAATATGCTTGAAGTTCCAGCATAAAAATATTTTAATTCGAAGTATATTCTATTCTGATTATGTTTATTATGCTACAACTCTAATACGTGTGTGTCGAAC
>JBAIZL010000007.1:32089501-32119501 GCA_036971475.1 Prosapia bicincta
TAGATTTGGTTATTTAAAAAAGCTTTGGTTATTTACAATACATTTGGTTATTTACAATACATTTGGTTATTTACAATACATTTGGTTATTTACAAAAGCTTTGCTTATTTACAATACATTTGGTTATTCACAATACATTTAATTATTTACAATACATTTGGTTATTTACAATACATTTAATTATTTACAATACATTTGGTTATTTACAATACATTTGGTTATTCACAATACATTTAATTATTTACAATACATTTGGTTATTTACAATACATTTGGTTATTTACAATAAATTTGGTTATTTACAAAAGCTTTGGTTATTTACAATACATTTGGTTATTTAAAAAAGCTTTGGTTATTTACAATATATTTGGTTATTTATAATATATTTGTTTATTTACAATACATTTGTTTATTTACAACACATTTGGTCGTTTTCAGTACATTTGGTTATTTACAATAGATTTGGTTATTTACAATACATTTGGTTATTTAAAAAAGCTTTGGTTATTTACAATATATTTGGTTATTTATAATATATTTGTTTATTTACAATACATTTGTTTATTTACAACACATTTGGTCGTTTTCAGTACATTTGGTTATTTACAATAGAATTGGTTATTACAATACATTTGGTCATTACAATACATTTGGTTATTTACAATACATTTGGTTATTTACAAAAGCTTTGGTTATTTACAATACATTTGGTTATTTACAAAAGCTTTGGTTATTTACAATACATTTGGTTATTCACAATACATTTAATTATTTACAATACATTTGGTTATTTACAATACATTTGGTTATTTACAATACATTTGGTTATTTATAATACTATTGGTTATTTACAATACATTTGGTTATTTACAATACATTTGGTTATTTACAATACATTTGGTTATTTACAAAAGCTTTGCTTATTTACAATACATTTGGTTATTCACAATACATTTAATTATTTACAATACATTTGGTTATTTACAATACATTTGGTTATTTACAATACATTTGGTTATTTATAATACTATTGGTTATTTACAATACATTTGGTTATTTACAATACATTTGGTTATTTACAATACATTTGGTTAATTACAAAAGCTTTGTTTATTTACAATACATTTGGTTATTTACAAAAGCTTTGGTTATTTACAATACATTTGGTTATTCACAATACATTTAATTATTTACAATACATTTGGTTATTTACAAAAGCTTTGGTTATTTACAATACATTTGGTTATTTACAATAGAATTGGTTATTACAATACATTTGGTCATTACAATACATTTGGTTATTTACAATAAATTTGGTTATTTACAAAAGCTTTGGTTATTTACAATACATTTGGCTATTTACAAAAGCTTTGGTTATTTACAATACATTTGGTTATTTACAAAAGCTTTGGTTATTTACAATACATTTGGTTATTTACAAAAGCTTTGGTTATTTACAATACATTTGGTTATTTACAAAAGCTTTGGTTATTTACAATACATTTGGTTATTTACAAAAGCTTTGGTTATTTACAATACATTTGGTTATTCACAATACATTTAATTATTTACAATACATTTGGTTATTTACAATACATTTGGTTATTTACAATACATTTGGTTATTTATAATACTATTGGTTATTTACAATACATTTGGTTATTTACAATACATTTGGTTATTTACAATACATTTGGTTATTTACAAAAGCTTTGCTTATTTACAATACATTTGGTTATTCACAATACATTTAATTATTTACAATACATTTGGTTATTTACAATACATTTGGTTATTTACAATACATTTGGTTATTTATAATACTATTGGTTATTTACAATACATTTGGTTATTTACAATACATTTGGTTATTTACAATACATTTGGTTATTTACAAAAGCTTTGTTTATTTACAATACATTTGGTTATTTACAAAAGCTTTGGTTATTTACAATACATTTGGTTATTCACAATACATTTAATTATTTACAATACATTTGGTTATTTACAATACATTTGGTTATTTACAATACATTTGGTTATTTATAATACTATTGGTTATTTACAATACATTTGGTTATTTACAATACATTTGGTTATTTACAATACATTTGTTAATTTACAATACATTAGGTCTGATTTAAAAGAAAATCTTAGTTATATAATGTTAAGTTTTCAAATGCATGTTAGTTTTTAATATTTAAACATCAAGTTTTATAATTTTTCTGTTTCAAGGACGTTCTATAAAAACAAGTTATAATTATTTTTTTTTTTAAGTCGATGACATCTGGTTAGCCGATAGCTATGAAAATGACAAAAAGGAATTTAAAGAGAAATAAATATATGTAGTATTTCGGTAATCCGGCCTCCTGGCGTCCGGACCCCTGGGCTGTATGGTAAAACCAGTAGTTACAGTAGTTTTAGACATTTCACTTGAGACAAATTTATTCCAATAGAGAATTGCAGTATATTTTTTTTATTTCAGTTTTATAAATACATTATCAACGTCATGCAATGTTTGTATTTACTGTCCTGAAGTTTCCATTTACAATGTATTTACTGTCTTGAAGTATCCATTTGCAATGTATTTACTGTCTTGAAGTTTCCATTTGCAATGTATTTACTGTCTTGAAGTTTCCATTTGCAATGTATTTACTGTCTTGAAGTTTCCATTTGCAATGTATTTACTGTCTTGAAGTTTCCATTTGCAATGTATTTACTGTCTTGATGTTTCCATTTACAATGTATTTACTGTCTTGAAGTTTCCATTTGCAATGTATTTACTGTCTTGAAGTTTCCATTTGCAATGTATTTACTGTCTTGAAGTTTCCATTTGCAATGTATTTACTGTCTTGAAGTTTCCATTTGCAATGTATTTACTGTCTTGAAGTTTCCAGTTGCAATATACGGTATTTTCTATTTCACTGATAAAAACGTGTTGGGAAAACAAAGGCAAGTAAATGGTTCCAGTAGAAAGTGTAGTTTCAATTTTTATTTTGAAAAAAAAATATTTACGTTTCACTTCATGCATATCCCAATGAGGGGTCTTCGTCGGTCTTACGAAAAACCCACAGCTCCATAGTGGCAAAAGGGAATAAGTGCACAGAACATTTTCAAACAGTTGCAACAATTCTCGATAATTCAAGAATCAACAGAACAAGAAATATTTTATTTCATAAAAACATACATTGAAAAATGTCACCTTAAAATATTACGAGTTTTGTATACCTTCTATGGCGTTAACACGAATAGAAAGAACAAGATCCCTGATTATTTCTGGGATTTTGATTTGGTTCCCCACTTTACCCTCCCCGGAGCCCCATTGAGATAGAATATTTAGCTCGTTTAACAACTTCCCTATATTGCCAACAAACCAAAACATCCCTGACTTTTCCCACGTAACGTATGTGCTTAGTTTGGTATTACGCTATGTGAGCCTGTATGGGATTTATACCCCTTGCCAAAGTGTATCGTCTCGGGCGTTGTTACCACGAACCTACTAATTCGGGCAGCCCATTATTTATAACAATGGAACTTTATATCTAAAGCTATCTCTCTTCCCAACACCTGCGAATTCTCTTGGTGGCCATCATACACGACTTATGGTTTCCTAAGTTACACACCCTACATTTATATTCTTTAAATATGTTTTAAACTTTAACCTTATAATCCATCCTTTTTGTTTTGAACTATTAAAAGACAAGTTATAGTTAAATTGTAGCTTCAATAAAACAGGAATATGTAGGAAACCTCATCAAACTCCATCCACGCGATAAAAAAAGTAAATCGATTGGTTTTATTTTAATTTAATTATTTATCTTTTTAAAAGAAAAACATATTTATTGGATATTGCTCTCGTTTGAATGACTTTCGAGTAGAAATTTTCGAGAATGGTCAAATAAGGTCGAAACCATTGTCACCATGTTTAGGAATTTCCATCACAAATACAGCGGAATGAAACTATAGTAGTTTTGTTGCCAAAAAGCATTCTTTAAAAAGAGTATTTTATAAAAGTACTTTTATTATTTAAAAAAGAGTAACAAATTTAACAAAACTTGTAGAATACAAAATTGTATTTGTATATTTATTTGTTTACTCCCTAAGCTTTACAAATGTAATTGAAGCTGGTTGTAAATAAATAAATTTAATTATTATATATTTAAACGAGGCAATTATTTAATTATAAAACTTACACATTATAACAAATGCGTTTATAAGGACGCGTTTCGACCGGGAAAACATCATCCACAGTGTGTGACAAGTACAGCATAATACTCTTCCTGGGGGTTATATGTTGTTCCTTGTGAAGTGAAGTTAAAATTACTGATGATGACGAAGCAACATAGTCATTGAAACGCGTTAAGTATAGCATCATTATCTGTTGTAAGTGTACGATACTTGCGTGCCTATTTCAGTATTAAAATAAAAAGCTAAGGTTTGCTAAAATTTTTAATTTTAACCCTGAGTGGCCAAGATATTTAGAACTATCAGTGATTAGGTGGCTACTATTCACAATATACAGATTTAGCTGTATTTGAAGCAGGGCAACCTGCTGAGTAGGTTGTACAACAGAAATATAATTTAATTAATTATAAAACTAACGGTGACAATCTTTGAAGATGACAGTAACATTATTTATTTAAAACTTGGTGAACATGTACTTATTTATTTTATTTCCTATTTACACTATATACTTAATATATATATATATATATATATATATATATATATATCCATTTAGAAGTATTTATTTCGTTTTTCGCTAAATAATTTCATTTAATGATATTCATTTAGTAAAAATCACCAACTTTTATTCTAAAATAGGCCTCCGCATAAAAAAACAGCCAGAATACAACTTTCGCGCCACAAAAATAAAAACAGGAAAGTGTTTCTTTTATTTAAACCCGACAGAGCGAAAATACAATTAACCCAATTTCGGACTTTTCTAGTTCTCCAAGATCCTAATACGTATTCCCTTTACTTTGCTGCTTACAGATTTCAAGTTTTTATATATCCGCCAGCACATTTGTAAGTTTTAGTAACCCGAAAAAACATTAATTCAGTTTTAAACTTAGCTTATGAAGCCCATCTACATATAAATAAATGAGACACATCACTCCTAAAATCAAAGACTTCTATATCATCATGCATGTTTCAGCACCTACGTTACCATCTTCAGGGACTAAAATTTTATCAGTGTATACACATACCAAATGCTTGTAGCTGCAGCATATTAGTGTATACACATACCAAATGCTTGTACCTGCAGCATATCAGTGTATACCCATACCAAATGCTTGTAACTGCAGCATATCAGTGTATACACATACCAAATGCTTGTAACTGCAGCATATCAGTGTATACACATACTAATTGCTTGTAACTGCAGCATATCAGTGTATACACATACCAAATGCTTGTAACTGCAGCATATCAGTGTATACACATACCAAATGCTTGTAACTGCAGCATATCATTGTATACACATACCAAATGC
The DNA here is from genome assembly GCA_036971475.1 of Prosapia bicincta. Taxonomy (NCBI): domain Eukaryota; kingdom Metazoa; phylum Arthropoda; class Insecta; order Hemiptera; family Cercopidae; genus Prosapia; species Prosapia bicincta. The sequence continues at coordinate 32,094,998 of JBAIZL010000007.1, forward strand.
TTGTAACTGCAGCATATTAGTGTATACACATACCAAATGCTTGTAACTGCAGCATATCAGTGTATACACATACCAAATGCTTGTAACTGCAGCATATCAGTGTATACACATACCAAATGCTTGTAACTGCAGCATATCAGTGTATACACATACCAAATGCTTGTAACTGCAGCATTACAGTGTATACACATGCCATATGCTTATAACTGCAGCATATCAGTGTATACACATACCAAATGCTTGTAACTGCAGCATATCAGTGTATACACATACCAAATGCTTGTAACTGCAGCATATCAGTGTATACACATACCAAATGCTTGTAACTGCAGCATATCAGTGTATACACATACCAAATGCTTGTAACTGCAGCATATCAGTATATACACATACCAAATGCTTGTAACTGCAGCATATCATTGTATACACATACCAAATGCTTGTAACTGCAGCATATTAGTGTTTACACATACCAAATGCTTGTAACTGCAGCATATCAGTGTATACACATACCAAATGATTGTAACTGCAGCATATTAGTGTATACACTTACCAAATGCTTGTAACTGCAGCATATCAGTGTATATAAATACCAAATGCTTGTAACTGCAGCATATCATTGTATACACATACCAAATGCTTGTAACTGCAGCATATTAGTGTATACACATACCAAATGCTTGTAACTGCAGCATATCAGTGTATACACATACCAAATGCTTGTTACTGCAGCATATCAGTGTATACCCATACCAAATGCTTGTAACTGCAGCATATCAGTGTATACACATACCATATGCTTGTAACTGCAGCATATCAGTGTATACATATACCAAATGCTTGTAACTGCAGCATATCAGTGTATACACATACCAAATGTTTGTAACTGCACCATTACAGTGTATACACATACCATATTCTTATAACTGCACCATATCACTCGATACACATAAAAAATGCTTGTAACTGCAGCATATCAGTGTATACACATAACAAATGCTTGTAACTGCAGCATATCAGTATATACACATACCAAATGCTTGTAACTGCAGCATATCATTGTATACACATACCAAATGCTTGTAACTGCAGCATATTAGTGTATACACATACCAAATGCTTGTAACTGCAGCATATCAGTGTATACACATACCAAATGTTTGTAACTGCACCATTACAGTGTATACACATACCATATTCTTATAACTGCAGCATATCACTCGATACACATACCAAATGCTTGTAACTGCAGCATATCAGTGTATACACATAACAAATGCTTGTAACTGCAGCATATCAGTATATACACATACCAAATGCTTGTAACTGCAGCATATCATTGTATACACATACCAAATGCTTGTAACTGCAGCATATTAGTGTATACACATACCAAATGCTTGTAACTGCAGCATATCAGTGTATACACATACCAAATGCTTGTAACTGCAGCATATCAGTGTATACACATACCAAATGCTTGTAACTGCAGCATATCAGTGTATACACATACCAAATGCTTGTAACTGCAGCATATCATTGTATACACATACCAAATGCTTGTAACTGCAGCATATCAGTGTATACACATACCAAATGCTTGTAACTGCAGCATATCATTGTATACACATACCATATGCTTATAACTGCAGCATATCACTTTATACACATACCAAATGCTTGTAACTTCAGCATATCAGTGTATACACATACCAAATGCTTGTAACTGCAGCATATCAGTGTATACACATACCAAATGCTTGTAACTGCAGCATATCAGTATATACACATACCAAATGCTTGTAACTGCAGCATATCATTGTATACACATACCAAATGCTTGTAACTGCAGCATATTAGTTTATACACATACCAAATGCTTGTAACTGCAGCATATCAGTGTATACATATAACAAATGCTTGTACCTGCAGCATATCAGTGTATACACATACCAAATGCTTGTAACTGCAGCATATCAGTGTATACACATACCAAATGCTTGTAACTGCAGCATATCAGTGTATACACATACCAAATGCTTGTAACCGCAGCATATCAGTGTATACACATACCAAATGTTTGTAACTGCACCATTACAGTGTATACACATACCATATGCTTATAACTGCAGCATATCAGTGTATACCCATACCAAATGCTTGTAACTGCAGCATATCAGTGTATACACATACCATATGCTTGTAACTGCAGCATATCAGTGTATACACATATCAAATGCTTGTAACTGCAGCATATCAGTGTATACACATACCAAATGTTTGTAACTGCAGCATTACAGTGTATACACATACCATATGCTTATAACTGCAGCATATCACTGTATACACATACCAAATGCTTGTAACTGCAGCATATCAGTGTATACACATACCAAATGCTTGTAACTTCAGCATATCAGTGTATACACATACCAAATGCTTGTAACTGCAGCATATCAGTATATACACATACCAAATGCTTGTAACTGCAGCATATCATTGTATACACATACCAAATGTTTGTAACTGCACCATTACATTGTATACACATACCATATGCTTATAACTGCAGCATATCACTGTATACACATACCAAATGCTTGTAACTGCAGCATATCAGTGTATACACATACCAAATGCTTGTAACTGCAGCATATCAGTGTATACACATACCAAATGCTTGTAACTGCAGCATATCAGTGTATACACATACCAAATGCTTGTAACTGCAGCATATCAGTGTATACACATACCAAATGCTTGTAACTGCAGCATATCAGTGTATACCCATACCAAATGCTTGTAACTGCAGCATATCAGTGTATACACATACCAAATGCTTGTAACTGCAGCATATTAGTGTATACACGTACCAAATGCTTGTAACTGCAGCATATCAGTGTATACCCATACGAAATGCTTGTAACTGCAGCATATCAGTGTATACACATACCAAATGCTTGTAACTGCAGCATATCAGTGTATTTTCGCAACTGATGATTGGAACGATATTACCTAAAGTATTCTTGTGACATTAAAGTCTTGGATGTTGTGAGAGATAGTTGTAATAACATGGAGCAACTGTGGTGCAATTTTTAATTATAAATAAATAAAACTTCCTAAAACACAAAACTTTTTATTTCGTAACCTAAACCACTGATGTAGGCCTACATTTCGATTGCAGCTAGTCTTGTAGTAAATTCCTTCTGAAAATGATTGCTTTGGAGTCGAGTTGTACTAGAGGGCTTGAATAAAACTTTTTTGTGGTTTACGTGGTTTTATATATTTATAATAGTTGTATCTTGTTGCTGTACTTTGTATGCTACATAGTAAGATATTATACTAAAAACTAAATAGGTTTATAAACATAAATATAACAAACCACTTTCAATTTTTCAAAGTCAGTTATCAGGGTACACAATTTTTACTAACAGCACAAACAAGTAACAAGAATTTAATTTAAAATAATTGTTATACAATCATAAAATAAAGTTAAACTGCAAGCGTTAAAAGTTTTAATAAAACAAACCCGAAGGCAAAACAAAACGAGCGTTGCAGTAGCCAAGAGGACTGGCCTTTTAGTTTGGCTGGCGATCGATGACCCGTAGGAACCAAATTGCATTTTGCTTAAAGGAGCTTTGCTAAGTTGTTTACACATCGAAGTTTGAAAGGGTAACTCACCCCTTTATTGTAGGGTAGTTATCTCGGGCTAGTAAGAAACGCGTAACTGTTATGAGCATCAGAATTAAACTTACTCTTACTAACAGGACCTTCTTAGTCCCAAATACTTATATTAGCCCCTGGCAGGAAGTTACTACAGACCTAAAGTGTAACAGTTGAAGGAGCAACAACCCTTTTTTGTGATTTCAAACCCAAACTATACTTAAAAAGTATTTCTTTTTTTTAGATCCCGAGGTATTGGGCTATTAAAGTATTGGTAACGACGTATTTTTTCTGAGATGATCCACATTAAGTTACAGAAAATGCTATTAATATTAAGGACACTAAAAAATTGGCAACGTTTATACATCACTTATTAAATAACTGAAAATACTTTGTCTTGATTAGGTTATTTGAAATCTGGCACTAAGTTTTGCAATGTTAATTTGATATAATTTGGGAATTTTAAAACTATAAATATAATTTATTCCTGACTTGGTAGGCATTGTACCTGTAGCAGGGGTTAGGTGGTTTTTCATGGTTTTATAGAATTAAATATGTAATAGTTTGTAATGGTTATGTTAACAGTATTGAAAAAAACGTTTACGTTACCGATTTTAGGGGTTTTTGTAGTGTTTTATAATTATAAGATATTTCACTGTAGCTATGTTTTTTTGTGAACTATTGTTATTGTAATCGTGTACTTATGTATTGTAGGCCTGAAGACGGCAATGCACCCGTTATTGTAACTTTGCCCGTATAAATAAATAGTTATACTCGACTCGCAAGTCAACCGCTTCTATTTAAGCAATCTCTGCGAGTGTAAAACATGATTAATCTTGGTGAGGTTAGGTTTTGTTAGGTAAGGTCGACGTTCATAATAGCTTCATCATAATGTTTCAACAAGTAAACGATTAATTATATGAGCCCAGAGTAGCCTTCATGAGAGTAGCTTTCATGAGAATAGCCTTCATGTGAATAGCCTTCATGAGAGTAGCCTTCATGAGAGTAGCCTTCATGTGAGTAGCCTTCATGTGAATAGCCTTCATGAGAGTAGCCTTCATGAGAGTAGCCTTCATGAGAGTAGCCTTCATGAGAGTAGCCTTCATGTGAGTAGCCTTCATGAGAGTAGCCTTCATGAGAGTAGCCTTCATGTGAGTAGCCTTCATGTGAATAGCCTTCATGAGAGTAGCCTTCATGAGAGTAGCCTTCATGAGAGTAGCCTTCATGTGAATAGCCTTCATGAGAGTAGTCTTCATGAGAGTAGCCTTCATGAGAATAGCCTTCATGTGAGTAGCCTTCATGTGAGTAGCCTTCATGAGAGTAGCCTTCATGAGAGTAGCCTTCATGAGAGTAGCCATCATGAGAGTAGCCTTCATGAGAGTAGCCTTCATGTGAGTAGCCTTCATGAGAGTAGCCTTCATGTGAGTAGCCTTCATGTGAATAGCCTTCATGTGAGTAGCCTTCATGAGAGTAGCCTTCATGTGAATAGCCTTCATGAGAGTAGCCTTCATGAGAGTAGCCTTCATGTGAGTAGCCTTCATGTTTAATAGCCTTCATGTGAGTAGCCTTCATGAGAGTAGCCTTCATGAGAGTAGCCTTCATGTGAGTAGCCTTCATGAGAGTAGCCTTCATGAGAGTAGCCTTCATGAGAGTAGCCTCCATGAGAGTAGCCTTCATGAGAGTAGCCTTCATGTGAATAGCCTTCATGAGAGTAGCCTTCATGAGAGTAGCCTTCATGAGAGTAGCCTTCATGTGAGTAGCCTTTATGTTTAATAGCCTTCATGTGAGTAGCCTTCATGAGAGTAGCCTTCATGAGAGTAGCCTTCATGTGAGTAGCCTTCATGAGAGTAGCCTCCATGTGAGTAGCCTTCATGAGAGTAGCCTTCATGTGAGTAGCCTTCATGAGAGTAGCCTTCATGAGAGTAGCCTCCATGAGAGTAGCCTTCATGAGAGTAGCCTTCATGTGAATAGCCTTCATGAGAGTAGCCTTCATGAGAGTAGCCTTCATGAGAGTAGCCTTCATGTGAGTAGCCTTCATGAGAGTAGCCTTCATGTGAATAGCCTTCATGAGAGTAGCCTTCATGAGAGTAGCCTTCATGAGAGTAGCCTCCATGAGAGTAGCCTTCATGAGAATAGCCTTCATGTGAGTAGCCTTCATGAGAGTAGCCTTCATGAGAGTAGCCTTCATGTGAGTAGCCTTCATGAGAGTAGCCTTCATGAGAGTAGCCTTCATGAGAGTAGCCTCCATGAGAGTAGCCTTCATGAGAGTAGCCTTCATGTGAATAGCCTTCATGAGAGTAGCCTTCATGAGAGTAGCCTTCATGAGAGTAGCCTTCATGTGAGTAGCCTTTATGTTTAATAGCCTTCATGTGAGTAGCCTTCATGAGAGTAGCCTTCATGAGAGTAGCCTTCATGTGAGTAGCCTTCATGAGAGTAGCCTCCATGTGAGTAGCCTTCATGAGAGTAGCCTTCATGTGAGTAGCCTTCATGAGAGTAGCCTTCATGAGAGTAGCCTCCATGAGAGTAGCCTTCATGAGAGTAGCCTTCATGTGAATAGCCTTCATGAGAGTAGCCTTCATGAGAGTAGCCTTCATGAGAGTAGCCTTCATGTGAGTAGCCTTCATGAGAGTAGCCTTCATGTGAATAGCCTTCATGAGAGTAGCCTTCATGAGAGTAGCCTTCATGAGAGTAGCCTCCATGAGAGTAGCCTTCATGAGAATAGCCTTCATGTGAGTAGCCTTCATGAGAGTAGCCTTCATGAGAGCAGCCTCTCATTTTACAAAATTGTATTTGTCTTGGCTCTGTAAATATTTTCAAGTTTAACTAGCCCTTTTCACGTTTATATGTTTCATACTATACCAAATTTAACATCTTTTTATTAAATAAAATTCAATAAAACGCATATTGAATTATTTTTTTTTGAAAAGACAAGTACAATATAAACACAAAAAAACTTAAATTTATCGGTTAAAATACATAAAGTAATAAATAATTGTATTACTACCTCTTTTTAAATTTGGCTTTTGAAATAAAAAACAGCCACACCAAAGAAATGCGCCTCACTCCACACAATTTAGTTTTAATAATTTCATTCACAAAATCACAAATATTTTTATAAGTTTTCCTTCAATTACGAAATGTAGCTTCGGGACGCGATACCTTATAGTGCTATACTTTTACACTTTCCTAAATAAAATCTCTGAAGTACTTTTCTTTCTTTTTTCTACAGGCTCTCTCTATTTTCTCCCAAGTAGTAGGTAGACAACTCTCTTTACCTCGGTTGAGACCTTTCCTTTTTGGATACTTAGCTCTTACCTCTTCTATATTAACTCTGCTTAAGAGTCGATATTATACAAGCTGTATGTAATTTTTTCCGGATTGGTAGGTAGATACATCTTTTTACCGCTGTAATAAAATGTCTTTCTTTGGATACTTGATCATTGTAATGTACTTGATCATTTTCTTTTAAATTTACTTAAAACAGACAATTATATTCTTTGTTTCCATTATCGCTACACGGGAGCAGCACCGTCAAGTAATCATCTTAAAACCGTATTTCGTTTATCTCGAAACGTGCAGAACTTGATGAGCCAACGGATTGATGGGACAAAAATGAAACAGCTTTTAACAAAATCCGTTTATAGTAAAATATTAAAATTCAAATATTTGCATTTGCAAATTGATACAAGACGTCACTCATTATAATCCAAGTATAAAAGCGAGTCTCTCGCCAGTATTCCGATTTTACTTAAATTGGGACAAATTTATCAAAAACTTAATTAGTGTAATATTTCAAATTCTCAAGTTTAATTATCATAAGCAGATGTAAAGTTAATTGTTTAAATTTGGGGCGTTGTGACTGGTTCGAAAAGTTGTTACAGATCACCCACTATGAAGGCAACCGGTTCCTTTTTCCTTACTTTACTTACACTAAAACCATTTATTACAAATTATTAATACTAAGATCTAGAGATTTGACAAATAAAGCATTGTAAAAATATACTTAATGTAGGTATCAAATAGTTAAAAGAGATAATGTACAAATTAGACCTTGCATTTACTCAACCTAGACCAACACCGGATAGCCAAGCCGCTAACTCCACGTAACCATTCCAGATTTAAGTTATTTGTAAATTAATTAGTTTCTCATCTCTGTTAACTATGTACATCGCCAACAACTAGAGGAGAGAATTCCTTTTAAAGAGGGATTCTAAATTTTATTTTAGGAGACAGTGTCGAAAATTTACCCTCCTGCCAGTGGTGTTACAAATTTTAATTCTTATATATGAACACTCCTTATGAACCTTCTCTCTACGTTTCTCCCGGATAAAAACCTCTCTTCAACTCGGTTGAAACCTTTTCTAATATCTTAGTTTTATCTGTTCTAGACGTGCTATCTCTAATATAGTGCGGACCACGTAGCCATGCACTGGGCCTTGAAAGATCGCAGTAAGCGAGACTAGAGCTTGAGGGTCAGTATAAATACTTTCCTACAAACATGATAAGGACTATCAAAATCAGACTTTCTGAGGATATTAGATAAATTCGATGATAAATTAGCTTCGGCATGATAAAACAAACAATCTTGAAATATGTGTAGACATATCGGATGCTGAAGCTATGTGATGTATAGAACATTCTGAATATTTAACATGTTTACAGAAGTGGTAGTACACGAGAGATATCGTGCGATCTCTCAAGGCAAAGTGCGCGGTTAGAAAACCAGTGTGAGTTCTGATTGATAGAGAACCTCTGAAACTCATTCACCGGAAGATATTCGTCAATGCTGCTTGTGGCAGAAACGTATACAGCGCATATGCGTTAAAAAACCATGGGTCTCTTTAATTTTGTTAACCTGACAATATGTTTCTGATGATGCTGAACAGGAAAATAGCGTGTCTATTATTAAATAGTCTCGATTTCAACTCGTGAACACATTCTGAGCAATGGCCGTGCTTTGGAAACTAAATCCACAGATGCATCAGTAACATCATAACTCTATACCTCCAAATCCCTACATATTTCGTAAATCCAAAATTTTTAATCTTAAATTTTCCATCCTCCTACGAAAACTTATTGCTTTCCACAAGTTTCACTTAATTAGACAATAAAGTCTTAAATTAGATTTATTAAAGAATGTACTTAAAGGTTTCTTGATTAAATGTTAAAAAAAATTAATTAGTTGACACCGACGTCCACAAAGATTACACTCTCCTCTTACAACGCCGGTTACATATTGCCACTTTAACAACAAAATATAATTTACTTTCGTCCTTGAGTGCACGCGTAATTGCTAATTATCTTGAGAGAAAATTCTCGTCATTTATTCTCGTTAACCTTTCTGTTTACACGGGGTGTCAGGTTTTTTATTCTACAAGAAGACAGTAAATAGTTGTGCCAAATTATGAGACTTTGCTGGTACGGTAAATCAGAAACTTCACAAATACCACAAACTTCTCTAAATATAAACACACAAACACACACACACACACACACACATTAAAACACGCACACAAATACTAAAACACACACACTCACACACACACACACACACACACACACACACACACACAAACACACAAACACACACACACACACACACACAAACACAATCACACACATACACAAACACACACACACACGCGCGCGCGACCCCTTTTATTTAGCCCTCGTGGTCGTCATCCTCTCGCAAGTCACGTCCGTCTCCTATGCACATGGGGTTGTTATCTAAACTAGAATGAAGGAATCGGGATTGCTTGCCCATGTACCAAGCTATCTAGCAATGTCAATCGATATTCGGAAGGCAATGAAAATAAACAGGGCGTTAAATGTAGCGACAAGAGCGGGATGGAGAAACTGGTCAGAATTTTCCTCCGCCCTGCAGGAACTTTTAGATGTGGAGTAGCGAGAGGTCCTACTACAGGTGCATTTATACCCAGTCTATGAGTGAAGTGACATGCGCTTCTTTTTTGTCTACTGGAAGTTATAATAGGGGTCAAAATTTAACTTTTTACTTTTCATAGAGGCACTCGCTACTTACAAAATGTCCAACTTCGTCACATGATATAGAACTCTGAAGCTAGGTGAGATGCTCAGTCAGTAAGGCTTTTTGCAAAGCCTGTTACTAAGTATTGTAGGTTTACTGGCATAATTTCGAAACTAAAAATCCATTCTAGAAACTGTGATTTTAGCAAACCTACAAGATTTTCTGTTTCTTCATGATAAATATAGAAAGCTTTGGGGTAACCGTAATTTCCCAAACGTTTATAAAAGGAGGGTCTATTAGCACTTGACGCAGTTCACTGATTCCTCCCTGAATGTCTCTAAAAATATAATGATATAAACATATTACACATACGGTTAGTAACCACTGAACCTTTCTGGGTCCCCAGACCCAGGTGAAAAAATATCGAATTGTGGCTAAAGATGGTCGATATTTTTTTCTCGGTGATTTGTCACTGATATTCGTTTGTCGCTTGTGGTGATTGGCGCTGTCACAGGGTCTACCCAACAACATCGTGAGTGAGTAAAAGTTTTGTGTCAGGTTTCACGACAGTGATAGTGTTGTGTACAATAGCCGCTATTGGGGCTACTTAAAATGACCAAAGATCATCTAACCAAAATACGCAGCTGTCAAATAACCAAATACGCGACATTCAAATAATCGTAATACACGAACTTTAAATAACCAAATACGCGCATTTCAAATAACCAAAGACACGGACTTCAACTAAACGTAAAGTTGCGGGTTATCGCTATGCCGCTCCGCAGGCGCTCAACGTACAACTTCAAGTTAATAAATAAATGGGAAGTAATATTTCTATAAATATCTAAACTTGGTAGTTATTATTACTACCTTTAAATTATTTCTCAAAATTCTACGGTTTAACTGTACCGTTATTAAAGTAGGCCCTAAATATAATGCAGGAATATTATTAGGTTTGATTAGACCATCGTAAAGTATCTTATTATAATTGTAAATAATCTACTTTTAGTCTAATCTTTTAGAATATTAACACTCAATAGTTTGTTTTTAATTTCGTAGGAGTTTATTTTTAAATGAAATGAGCATTCCAAAAACGCAAAAAAGCGAGGTGTGGAATCATTTCATCAGTGTGGTATACCTGCCTGTTATTGGCACATACAGAGCAGTCTCAGTATCCCTTGTCACCGGTACTAATGTCACCGGTACTAAAGTCACCGGTAAAGTCACTGATCCAAGCCTGGCCTTGTCACTAAAATCAAGGATCCGTTAAAGTCACTGGATGGGCCATCCCTAATTGTGGCCTGATCACGAGAGTGAAAGCTGTTATAATTAAATCTAAAATATAAGGTTAAAGGATTGTCAGTTTGTAATAACATACAAACCTTTCCCTCCAGTTTGTGCAATAACATACAAACCTTTCCCTCCAGTTTGTGTAATAACATACAAACCTTTCCCTCTAGTTTGTGTAATAACATGACAACCTTTTCTTCCAGTTTGTGTAATAACATACAAACATTTCACTCCAGTTTCTGTAATAACATACAAACCTTTCCCTCCAGTTTGTGTAATAACATGACAAACCTTTCCCTCCAGTTTGTGTAATAACATACAAACCTTTCCCTCCAGTTTGTGTAATAACATGACAACCTTTTCTTCCAGTTTGTGTAATAACATACAAACATTTCACTCCAGTTTCTGTAATAACATACAAACCTTTCCCTCCAGTTTGTGTAATAACATGACAAACCTTTCCCTCCAGTTTGTGTAATAACATACACACCTTTCCCTCCAGTTTGTGTTATAACATACAAACCTTTCCCTCCAGTTTGTGTAATAACATACAAAATTTCCCTCCAGTTTGTGTTATATCATACAAACCTTTCCCTCCAGTTTGTGCAATAACATACAAAATTTCCCTCCAGTTTCTGTAATAACATACAAACCTTTCCCTCCAGTTTGTGTAATAACATGACAAACCTTTCCCTCCAGTTTGTGTAATAACATACACACCTTTCCCTCCAGTTTGTGTTATAACATACAAACCTTTCCCTCCAGTTTGTGTAATAACATACAAAATTTCCCTCCAGTTTGTGTTATATCATACAAACCTTTCCCTCTAGTTTGTGTAATAACATACAAACCTTTCCCTCCAGTTTGTGTAATAACATACAAACCTTTTCCTCCAGTTTGTGTAATAACATACAAACCTTTCCCTCCAGTTTCTGTAATAACATACAAACCTTTCCCTCCAGTTTGTGTTATAACATACAAACATTTTCCTCCATTTTGTGTAATAAAATACAAACCTTTTTCTCCAGTTTGTGTAATAACATACAAACATTTTCCTCCATTTTGTATAATAAAATACAAACCTTTTTCTCCAGTTTGTGTAATAACATACAAACCTTTCCCTCCAGTTTCTGTAATAACATACAAACCTTTCTTTCTAGTTTGTGTAATAACATACAAACCTTTTTCTCCAGTTTGTGTAATAACATACAAACATTTTCCTCCATTTTGTGTAATAAAATACAAACCTTTTTCTCCAGTTTGTGTAATAACATACAAACCTTTTCCTCCAGTTTGTGTAATAACATACAAACCTTTTCCTCCAGTTTGTGTAATAACATACAAACCTTTTTCTCCAGTTTGTGTAATAACATACAAACATTTTCCTCCATTTTGTGTAATAAAATACAAACCTTTTTCTCCAGTTTGTGTAATAACATACAAACCTTTCCCTCCAGTTTCTGTAATAACATACAAACCTTTCTTTCTAGTTTGTGTAATATCATACAAACCTTTCCCTCTAGTTTGTGTAATAACATACAAACCTTTCCCTCCAGTTTGTGTAATAACATACAAACCTTTTCCTCCAGTTTGTGTAATAACATACAAACCTTTTTCTCCAGTTTGAGTAATAACATACAAACCTTTTCCTCCAGTTTGTGTAATAAAATACAAACCTTTTTCTCCAGTTTGTGTAATAACATACAAACCTTTCCCTCCAGTTTGTGTTATAACATGACAAACTTTAACTCCAGTTTGTGTAATAACATGACAAACTTTAACTCAAGTTTGTGTAATAACATACAAACCTTTCCCTCTAGTTTGTGTAATAACATACAAACCTTTCCCTCCAGTTTCTGTAGTAACATACAAACCTTTCCCTCTAGTTTATGTAATAACATACAAACCTTTCCCTCCAGTTTGTGTAATAACATACAAACCTTTCCCTCTAGTTTGTGTAATAACATACAAACCTTTCCCTTCAGTTTCTGTAATAACATACAAACCTTTCTTTCTAGTTTGTGTAATAACATACAAACCTTTCCCTCTAGTTTGTGTAATAACATACAAACCTTTACCTCCAGTTTGTGTAATAACATACAAACCTTTCCCTTCAGTTTCTGTAATAACATACAAACCTTTCTTTCTAGTTTGTGTAATAACATACAAACCTTTCCCTCCTGTTTGTGTAATAACATACAAACCTTACCCTCCAGTCTCTGTAATAACATACAAACCTTTCTTTCTAGTTTGTGTAATAACATACAAACCTTTCCCTCCAGTTTGTGTAATAACATGACAACCTTTTCTTCCAGTTTGTGTAATAACATACAAACATTTCCCTCCAGTTTGTGTAATAACATGACAACCTTTTCTTCCAGTTTGTGTAATAACATACAAACCTTTCCCTCCAGTTTGTGTAATAACATACAAACCTTTCCCTCCAGTTTGTGTAATAACATACAAACCTTTCCCTCCAGTTTGTGTAATTACATGACAACCTTTTCTTCCAGTTTGTGTAATAACATACAAACCTTTCTTTCTAGTTTGTGTAATAACATACAAACCTTTCCCTCCAGTTTGTGTAATAACATGACAACCTTTTCTTCCAGTTTGTGTAATAACATACAAACCTTTCCCTCCAGTTTGTGTAATAACATACAAACCTTTCCCTCCAGTTTGTGTAATAACATACAAACCTTTCCCTCCAGTTTGTGTAATAACATGACAAACCTTTCCCTCCAGTTTGTGAAATAACATACACACCTTTCCCTCCAGTTTGTGTTATAACATACAAACCTTTCCCTCCAGTTTGTGTAATAACATACAAACCTTTTCCTCCAGTTTGTGTAATAACATACAAACCTTTTTCTCCAGTTTGTGTAATAACATACAAACCTTTTCCTCTAGTTTGTGTAATAACATACAAACCTTTACCTCCAGTTTGTGTAATAACATACAAACCTTTCCCTCCAGTTTCTGTAATAACATACAAACCTTTCTCTCTAGTTTGTGTAATAACATACAAACCTTTCCCTCCAGTTTGTGTAATAACATACAAACCTTACCCTCCAGTCTCTGTAATAACATACAAACCTTTCTTTCTAGTTTGTGTAATAACATACAAACCTTTCCCTCCAGTTTGTGTAATAACATGACAACCTTTTCTTCCAGTTTGTGTAATAACATACAAACATTTCCCTCCAGTTTCTGTAATAACATACAAACCTTTCCCTCCAGTTTGTGTAATAACATGACAACCTTTTCTTCCAGTTTGTGTAATAACATACAAACCTTTCCCTCCAGTTTGTGTAATAACATACAAACCTTTCCCTCCAGTTTGTGTAATAACATACAAACCTTTCCCTCCAGTTTGTGTAATAACATGACAACCTTTTCTTCCAGTTTGTGTAATAACATACAAACCTTTCTTTCTAGTTTGTGTAATAACATACAAACCTTTTTCTCCAGTTTGTGTAATAACATACAAACCTTTTCCTCTAGTTTGTGTAATAACATACAAACCTTTACCTCCAGTTTGTGTAATAACATACAAACCTTTCCCTCCAGTTTCTGTAATAACATACAAACCTTTCTTTCTAGTTTGTGTAATAACATACAAACCTTTCCCTCCAGTTTGTGTAATAACATACAAACCTTACCCTCCAGTCTCTGTAATAACATACAAACCTTTCTTTCTAGTTTGTGTAATAACATACAAACCTTTTTCTCCAGTTTGTGTAATAACATACAAACCTTTTCCTCTAGTTTGTGTAATAACATACAAACCTTTACCTCCAGTTTGTGTAATAACATACAAACCTTTCCCTCCAGTTTCTGTAATAACATACAAACCTTTCTTTCTAGTTTGTGTAATAACATACAAACCTTTCCCTCCAGTTTGTGTAATAACATGACAAACCTTTCCCTCCAGTTTGTGAAATAACATACACACCTTTCCCTCCAGTTTGTGTTATAACATACAAACCTTTCCCTCCAGTTTGTGTAATAACATACAAACCTTTCCCTCCAGTTTGTGTAATAACATACAAACCTTTCCCTCTAGTTTGTGTAATAACATACAAACCTTTCCCTCCAGTTTGTGTAATAACATACAAACCTTTCCCTCCAGTTTGTGTAATAACATACAAACCTTTCCCTCCAGTTTGTGTAATAACATGACAACCTTTTCTTCCAGTTTGTGTAATAACATACAAACCTTTCTTTCTAGTTTGTGTAATAACATACAAACCTTTTTCTCCAGTTTGTGTAATAACATACAAACCTTTTCCTCTAGTTTGTGTAATAACATACAAACCTTTACCTCCAGTTTGTGTAATAACTTACAAACCTTTCCCTCCAGTTTCTGTAATAACATACAAACCTTTCTTTCTAGTTTGTGTAATAACATACAAACCTTTCCCTCCAGTTTGTGTAATAACATACAAACCTTACCCTCCAGTCTCTGTAATAACATACAAACCTTTCTTTCTAGTTTGTGTAATAACATACAAACCTTTCCCTCCAGTTTGTGTAATAACATGACAAACCTTTCCCTCCAGTTTGTGAAATAACATACACATCTTTCCCTCCAGTTTGTGTAATAACATACAAACCTTTCCCTCCAGTTTGTGTGATAACATACAAACCTTTCCCTCCAGTTTGTGTAATAACATACAAACCTTTCCCTCCAGTTTGTGTAATAACATACAAACCTTTCCCTCCAGTTTGTGTAATAACATACAAACCTTTCCCTCCAGTTTGTGTAATAACATACAAACCTTTACCTCCAGTTTGTGTAATAACATACAAACCTTTACCTCCAGTTTGTGTAATAACATACAAACCTTTCCCTCCAGTTTGTGTAATAACATACAAACCTTTCCCTCTAGTTTGTGTAATAACATACAAACCTTTCCCTCCAGTTTGTGTAATAACATACAAACCTTTCCCTCCAGTTTGTGTAATAACATACAAACCTTTCCCTCCAGTTTGTGTAATAACATACAAACCTTTCCCTCCAGTTTGTGTAATAACATACAAACCTTTCCCTCCAGTTTGTGTAATAACATACAAACCTTTCCCTCCAGTTTGTGTAATAACATACAAACCTTTCCCTCTAGTTTGTGTAATAACATACAAACCTTTCCCTCCAGTTTGTGTAATAACATACAAACCTTTCCCTCCAGTTTGTGTAATAACATACAAACCTTTCCCTCCAGTTTGTGTAATAACATACAAACCTTTCCCTCCAGTTTGTGTAATAACATACAAACCTTTCCCTCCAGTTTGTGTAATAACATACAAACCTTTCCCTCTAGTTTGTGTAATAACATAGAAACCTTTCCCTCCAGTTTGTGTAATAACATACAAACCTTTCCCTCTAGTTTGTGTAATAACATACAAACCTTTCCCTCCAGTTTGTGTAATAACATACAAACCTTTCCCTCTAGTTTGTGTAATAACATACAAACCTTTCCCTCCAGTTTGTGTAATAACATACAAACCTTTCCCTCTAGTTTGTGTAATAACATACAAACCTTTCCCTCCAGTTTGTGTAATAACATACAAACCTTTCCCTCCAGTTTGTGTAATAACATACAAACCTTTCCCTCCAGTTTTTGTATTGACACCCTGAAAACCTTGCTCGTTCTGTTTTTAGTATATAGTTATTAGAATATAACTCAATATTTTTCTTATTGATTTCCATATTTTTATTTGCTAATGTAGTATTTCACGCTGACGATTTTCACAATTTCTCCTCTGTACTAAAGCCTCTCACGCTGTCTAGCAACATTCCCGTAATGAGTCTCCCCCTTTTAATTTTCACCCTTTGATTTCAGTATTTGTATTTTTTCGAAAAGTTGTTGAATTGGGTCTCTTTTGAAGCAGGTTTAATTGGGCTTTACATTAAAATGTTTTTAATATCTGCATTTTCTCTGTAAAATAGGTTGTAAGAAGAACTGCAAAGTAGTTGTTTTTCAATTCCTTCTATTAGCTCACACTCTCCTAAAATATATCTTGTACAAATTTACAGTAGTTGATAAAATATTTTTTTATTCATCCAATCAAGTTCAAATACATTTTCTTAAACCTATACTGGATGATATTGATGCCAATACAGTTTTTTCAATTATTTTCTCGTTAAATAAATTTTATTAATTAGTTTTGTTATAGTGAGGGACAAAACCTTTTCACAAAAGGGGCAGGGTATGCAATATAGTTATTTCCTCCATTTCTCTTAAAATAAGTGATAACATATGATTTCATAAAACATCTGATTTTATATTGTAGGTTATGTAGTACAACAGCTGTTTTAACGCATATGTTACGTTACTTCATTTATATTAATTGTAATTATTTAATATAAAGTAACAAAACAAAATCTTTCTTTGTCGTCCTAAGTAGGAGTTGACTTTTAAAAAAAAGTTATTTTATATTACTATTTTATCAAACTACCACAAAAGTTCCAGCAAGAAACGAACTTTGTGATTGACAACGCAAAGTCCTTAAATAATGCTGGTGCTTGATAGATTTTAATGTAACTGACTAATAGGAAAAGAATATTATATTTATAAACTTGTTATCAATCGATTCGTCACTCTATCAATACTATCAATGTAAATACTGAATCGCTAAGATCCAAACACTGATACATCCGTAATGATGTTCACTTTGCTCACTATCTTATCTAACGACATTTATTTAAATGTTTATAAATTTAGCCATGTTAGTCAAGTTAGTAATTTGTTTAATCTGTTTTTATTATTTCATCAATTTAAATAGAAATTATTTTTTTAAAGAAATAATGTTTAAAATTATTTTAATTAACATTAGATTAGAAATATTGCAACAATGTAAGTACCATTTTTTTCAAATCGGCAACTCTGTAACGTTGTTTTCATACTATTTATTATTACTACGGAGTATTGACGAAGTGACGGTTGTTTGTTAGAAGCAATGAACTTAGAAATTAATTTAATTCAATAACACTTTACCAAAATAGTAGCTGTGTACTTGTTTAAAGATATTTTCTAAAACTGCCAACGAGATAAAGGTCCTGACGTTTCATCAGTTCAGTACATTATGTTATTCGAAAGTATTCCGAATTGATAGTATTTGTGCCATAATTTCGTATATTTAAAGTTTGAAAGTAAAATACATCTTGTGTAAAGCTTATCTTGTGAGGTGAAGGTGTGCATGCTGACAGACTTGAATACAGAATTCCGTACTGAACTGGACACACATTCTGAAACCCCCTACGGATAACTTTAAAACTTATTGAAACAGTATTTATGGTAATTTTGACGTGTCACAATACAAAACTATTTTGATTTTTTTAAAATCTGAAGATATTCTGCTACTTGCCATTTAGTAATATTTTAGCTATTTAAATTTTTTTAGCAAATTAAGAAGATATATAATTTAGAAGAATTGAACATTTGTTGTTTTTAAACATGTTTGACGTCTATGCTGAATGTCTTCACAATATTACAATAATTTCGACTTCTGGTTGCAATTATTATTTGGCTTTGTTTGTCTAAGCACTTCCGGTATGTAATCTACACTTCCGGTTACAGAAACCAATGGATTGTTTTCGGTCTTTGACGACTTTTGGTGATTTAAATGGAAAGATTTAAATTGTTTAGTGAAACCATTTATAAACCTAATTCCCGTTTATGGAAATGTGTAAGAGCTTTAATACTTTGCTCTGATACTTTACTAACCCGATTAACGTCTGGTTACAACAGGTAAGTTCTGGATACATTTAAAATAAGGGTTTCTTAGTTTGCACTTACAACATGGAGGGAAAATACACACAAAATTAAAATTCCCTAAACTTGATAGTTTAAACCCTACATTTATATTTAAATCGGTCTGTCAACTGAGATTTTGCCCCTTAATATAAAAATTCGGCAAAATTATTTCTTAGTAAGCAATTACATTACAAAGCGGTTATATACGTTTAGACGAAATTCTCGGTGATAGTTTAGCCACTTTGTGAACTAAGTTTGTATTTCATATTATCAAATACACTTTCGTTAACTGGTAAATTAACTTTTTGTTTATACTTATATCAAGAATAGGACGGCTAGGCACGGACACTCGAGACTTTCCATTATATCGGGATACGTTAGCGCCAACACTTCGAAACCTTGCTAGAGAAATGTCTGGTAAACCCAAGCCACAGATGTTTGCCCCTACTATTGAGCCTCGTTAACATCTTTTGTTTTCGTCACGTGCTTAACCCTTTCATCAACACTCCTGCACAAACCTATACTATCTGTTTACATTCACACCTACTTTCTGACTTTAGTGTGGACGCCACAGCATTAAGTCGATAAGTAATCTATCCTGTCTTTTGTAGACATTGTCTGTTAAGATTTATACTATTAGGATTGACCACAAGATATGGGCTTTCAAAAAGTTAATTATTCTGTTGCAGCTAAAACAGATGGTGACAGTAAACGGGACGTCGACGAATGGTTGTGGCTCCATGCTGCGCGTCCTGGGGGCGGCCAGGAAGCGGGAAGTGAAGGCGACGCAGAACCTCTCACGGATCGTCCTCTTCTTCATGATCTGCTGGATACCACTGTACACCATCAACTTCTACGAAGCGTTCTTCACCAGGAAGCTTCCGCCCGTGTGGACGTACACGTGCATCATCCTGTCTCACCTCAACTCGGCGGGAAATCCTCTGCTCTACGCTTACCACCTGAGGGACTTCCGGGCCGCGTTCAAGGCCCTCCTGTGCGGCCCGGAAGAAAACAAGACAATGGGCCGCGAAAACATCGGATACATTGGCGAGTCCGTGAGACGCAGCGAACGGCTGCGGAACGCTTCGTCCGTTTTTCTTTACCGTCAGAACAATTTCAAATGCCAAAGACGGAGCCAGACGGCGCCGGCGTTTTCGTTGAACGAATCGCCCATACCCCGCATATACAGCAACCCCAACGAGCTGACGCCCAAGCTGCCTCATCGTATATTCGACATGACGCTAGAATGCACGCTGGAAAACAACGTCAAAACGTTAGACGAAAACAAAATAATAAACAAAATACTCGACATGAAGAACAAGCTAGAGCTAAGTCATGATAAAGAAGTCACGAGCAACGAAGATTCACCCATGGACTTCATGGACGAACACAAGCACGCTATCTACGGGTTGGGTTTGGTCTCTAAAACGCCGTCTAGTCCTGAAATGAATGGCAAACCTTTCACGTGTCCTTCGGAAATAACATTAATCGTAAACCAGGAGTATAAAGATGAAACGTCCACAAAACTATCTGAAGACGGTCTCCTGCCGTCCTGAAGCGGTGCGCAGCGAAGAGCAACTCTGTTTTCTAGTCATTCCTGGAACAGAACTGTTCCGCAAAATGAGAAGGTCCGAGCAGCCATTTTACTTTTATGATTTGTGACAATACTATAGTGTATATGAAATGGTGCTTGAAAGACAGTGTTAATTGTTTTTTAACTTTCTGTCTTTATTTTGGTATTTAGTTAAATATAAATACCCTTGATGCAAGTAAAAAATCAAAGAACTCATAGTTTTCTGGCCCAGGGAAAGTCTTAGATCGGAACACAATCACAATCAACGCTAGTTGTATATTTCCTTCCATTTACTCTCAGTATATATCACAGTGATACGTAACTTATCATACTTCCACTTCCTCATACCTTACTTCCGATTACATTTACTTCCGTCGAGTCTTTCTACAAACAGATTCTTCTTCAATAATATTTCCTCTTTAGTTCATTCACTCCTCTATCGCCAGTTTTTAATTTCGGTTTATTCTTTTAAAGCCTTTAATTTTAAACGATTCGTAAAAAAATGAAATTCGACAATATTGTTTCTTTCTGTAAACGCTTATTGCCTTTGATTCATCCGCTAAGCTCTTAGAACATGCGAAAGTAACTTAGCTTACACTTTTCGTTCAGATATCTTCTTTCATTTACGCAGTCTACATATAGCCTACATCTTAACTAGCTCTTTGGAATATCTAGTCTTCTTTCGATAACGAGTCAAAAACATTTTATTTGATTTGTAAGCCATAATTTTAGAATATATACCGAAATCTTGTTGCTGTTCAAGTATATATATACTGATCACTTAAACAATAGTTTATGTCCATCCGAACTTTGAATTTAGTAAATTTTGTTAAAACTTACTGAGACAGAAGGTTTTCAATCGTTATGTGCCAATCTTCATCAGTGTCTTCTCTCTCTCACTCTCTCTCTCTCTCTCTCTCTCTCTCTCTCTCTCTCTATATATATATATATATATATATATATATATATATATATATATATATATATATATATATATATATATATATAAACAACATAGATTATTCAAATACAAGAATATATATTAATTTATATCAAAAGCTTTTGGTTGGTAAACAGTACCAACATCATCAGGAATGAAAATTACAATCATTATATATAATGTTTTTTTGTTTAATAATTTAAAACAACATAGGTTATTCAAATACAAGAATATTTATTAATTTATATTCAAAGCTATTTTTTATTTTTTTGAATAACCTATGTTTTTTTAATATATATATATATATATATATATATATATATATATATATATATATGTATAATGTATTTAAACAAGAATATTATATGTTTTTGCTGGTCGACTTTCGAAAGATTTAGACCTCTCATTCTGAAGCGTTATATTAAACATCCAGTATAGACCACTATACCCCCAGAGAACGGCAACCATCAAAAGTGGAGATGGAAGAGTTTTCAAGTAGGATTTAGTTTATATATATATTTTTTTATTAACATAAATTAACATATCTCAATAATTTTTAACATACGGAATCACAAATATGTTTTGCTGCTTACAATACCAGCTTTATCCAAAACATTTTCAAGAACTGAAAAAGCACCTGAAAAGCCCCTAGGTCACGCAGTTGCCATATTTACAATACATAAATAATGCATATTTATTTTTCAATACATATAGATTTATTACCTAATACCTTTACTTTGTGGTTTTCTATTCTATACATTAATAGAGTATATATGTATATATATATATATATATATATATATATATATATATATATCCAGTTTTCAATCTCCATCTATCCTTGGTGTTCAACGAAGTTTCTACATTTGACTCTCTGACATGTACATTTATTTCTTCTTTACATCTTTCATCTTGAACTAAGAACTCCAAGAAATAAATATTTTATGTAACTCACTGTTCTTTTGTTGGACGAATTTACCCAAATCAGACAAAATGGTTTCTTAAAACTTCGGCTCAACAGCGTAATGATTTGTCGCTAGGTTCATTGCTAAGTCTTCCTCGAACCTTCCTCTTCAAGGCCGAACCTGTTTCTCTCAATAGCGTAATGATTTATCGCTAGGTTCGTTGCTAACTCTTCCTCGAACCTTTCTCTTCAAGGCCGAACCTGTTTCCCTCAATAGCGTAATGATTTATCGCTAGGTTCGTTGCTAACATTTCCTCGAACCTTCCTCTTCAAGGCCGAACCTGTTTCTCTCAATAGCGTAATGATTTGTCGCTAGGTTCGTTGCTAACTCTTCCTCGAACCTTCCTCTTCAAGGCCGAACCTGTTTCTCTCAATAGCGTAATGATTTGTCGCTAGGTTCGTTGCTAACTCTTCCTCGAACCTTCCTCTTCAAGGCCGAACCTGTTTCTCTCAATAGCGTAATGATTTGTCGCTAGGTTCGTTGCTAACTCTTCCTCGTAACTTCCTCTTCAAGGCCGAACCTGTTTCTCTCAATAGCGTAATGATTTGTCGCTAGGTTCATTGCTAACGCTTCCTCGAACCTTCCTCTTCAAAGCCGAACCTGTTTCTCTCAATAGCGTAATGATTTGTCGCTAGGTTCATTGCTAACTCTTCCTCGAACCTTCCTCTTCAAGGCCGAACCTGTTTCTCTCAATAGCGTAATGATTTGTCGCTAGGTTCATTGCTAACGCTTCCTCGAACCTTCCTCTTCAAGGCCGAACCTGTTTCTCTCAATAGCGTAATGATTTGTCGCTAGGTTCGTTGCTAACTCTTCCTCGAACCTTCCTCTTCAAGGCCGAACCTGTTTCTCTCAATAGCGTAATGATTTGTCGCTAGGTTCGTTGCTAACTCTTCCTCGAACCTTCCTCTTCAAGGCCGAACCTGTTGCTCTCAAGAGCGTAATGATTTGTCGCTGGTTCGTTGCTAACTCTTCCTCGAACCTTCCTCTTCAAGGCCGAACCTGTTTCTTTAAATAGCGTAATGATTTGTCGCTAGGTTCATTGCTAACGCTTCCTCGAACCTTCCTCTTCAAAGCCGAACCTGTTTCTCTCAATAGCGTAATGATTTGTCGCTAGGTTCATTGCTAACTCTTCCTCGAACCTTCCTCTTCAAGGCCGAACCTGTTTCTCTCAATAGCGTAATGATTTATCGCTAGGTTCGTTGCTAACATTTCCTCGAACCTTCCTTTTCAAGGCCGAACCTGTTTCTCTCAATAGCGTAATGATTTGTCGCTAGGTTCATTGCTAACTCTTCCTCGAACCTTCCTCTTCAAGGCCGAACCTGTTTCTCTCAATAGCGTAATGATTTGTCGCTAGGTTCGTTGGTAACTCTTCCTCGAACCTTCCTCTTCAAGGCCGAACCTGTTTCTCTCAATAGCTTAATGATTTATCGCTAGGTTCGTTGCTAACTCTTCCTCGAACCTTCCTCTTCAAGGCCGAACCTGTTTCTCTCAATAGCGTAATGATTTGTCGCTAGGTTCGTTGCTAACTCTTCCTCGAACCTTCCTCTTCAAGGCCGAACCTGTTTCTCTCAATAGCGTAATGATTTGTCGCTAGGTTCATTGCTAACTCTTCCTCGAACCTTCCTCTTCAAGGCCGAACCTGTTTCTCTCAATAGCGTAATGATTTGTCGCTAGGATCGTTGCTAACTCTTCCTCGAACCTTCCTCTTCAAGGCCGAACCTGTTTCTCTCAATAGCGTAATGATTGGTCGCTAGGTTCATTGCTAACTCTTCCTCGTACCTTCCTCTTCAAGACCGAACCTGTTTCTCTCAATAGCGTAATGATTTGTCGCTAGGTTCATTGCTAACTCTTCCTCGAACTTTCCTCTTCAAAGCCGAACCTGTTTCTCTCAATAGCGTAATGATATGTCGCTAGGTTCGTTGCTAACTCTTCCTCGAACCTTCCTCTTCAAGGCCGAACCTGTTTCTCTCAATAGCGTAATGATTTGTTGCTAGGTTCGTTGCTAACTCTTCCTCGAACCTTCCTCTTCAAGGCCGAACCTGTTTCTTTCAATAGCGTAATGATTTGTCGCTAGGTTCGTTGCTAACTCTTCCTCGTACCTTCCTCTTCAAGGCCGAAACTGTTTCTCTCAATAGCGTAATGATTTGTCGCTAGGTTCATTGCTAACTCTTCCTCGAACCTTCCTCTTCAAGGCCGAACCTGTTTCTCTCAATAGCGTAATGATTTGTCGCTAGGTTCATTGCTAACTCTTCCTCGAACCTTCCTCTTCAAGGCCGAACCTGTTTCTCTCAATAGCGTAATGATTTGTTGCTAGGTTCGTTGCTAACTCT